>CAWVNO010000533.1:85200-148200 GCA_963930645.1 Salticus scenicus | reverse complement strand
GCGCATTCAAAAAGTTTGTTTTAATATGTGACTCTGCACTTATTTTATACTATGTGCTTGCCATACGTTTTACAACTTTGAAAATAAGAAAATTTTTCATGTGCACAAATTCAAAATTTACCAAAATCTTATACTTAATTTGTATTATTATTGTTAATTTTTCTTCCTTGAGCAATACTAGTTTAAACAGCAATAATAAGGCAGTATGGTTGATCCCAAATTTATATAATTAGTAATATTATAACTCTAAAGATTTAAAATGTGTTCTTGGTTACGACTGTTAAATGCACTAGTAATTTATTTTTTTATTCGAAACCTAATTTTTGTCTTAAAAGTTAAAGTTCTTGCTTTTTAAGTTTAACTTTTTACTTTCTCTTACCCATAAGGTAGAGAAAGTATTGTTTTTGGCTCAAATTTTCGAACGCGAGATTTTGTTATATTTACACGTTTTGAGGTCCCCTGAATACGAAAATCATGTTTTTAGCAAATGGTCTGTGTGTCTGTGTGTGTGTGTGTGTGTCTGTGTGTGTGTCTGTCTGTTATCAGCATATCTCAAAAACAAATTATGGCAGAAAGTTCAAACTTGGTATTCTAAATATGTATCATATAGGGATGCTACAGTAAGCTTTTCGTTAAGATCAAGCAAATGGTTCGTGTACAGGGACAATCAAGAGAATTCTAATACATTACCAAAACTAAATGCAAAACTGGTGTACAATAGATATGTAGACAATAAGACTTCTTCACACACCATAAATTTTAATCCAGCACAACCGGTTTCGAAAGGACGTAGCCTTCCTTCATCAGGTGCAAAAAAAACACGTGCTACTGCCTTGGAGGCAAAAGCAAGACTGAAATCAGGGCAAAATCCAGAAGGGGAGGAGCAACACAAACAACCAATAGGAAGCATCATGCAGGACCAATCAGAGAGGAACACACATGCACACACAAAAACAAAAGGAGGGAGGGAAGGAAAAAACAATTAATTTTGTTTATATTTATTTATATATTTTATTTTTTTATATATATATATATTTTTTTTTTAATGATTTATTTATTTATTTATTTATTAAATTAATATTATACTAATAAGTAAATTTAATAAAATTAATTAATTTATTATTATTATTATTTTATTTATTTATTTAGAATTATTAAGTTATAAACCTAATGGAGGAAATTATTTAATTGAATTAAACAAATTTTTCCAGGCTGTAGACAGCAAAGTGGAATCACATTTTTCATTGACAATTTTATCACGATTAAGGTAAATAGCTAAATTTTCCAAAAAATCCAGTTCAGAAATGCGTTTGGCATGAAAGATAATTTTGGCACTCTTAAAATTAAAACTATGATCAAATTCCCAACTGTGCTTCGCAATAGAAGATTTAGAAATTTCTTGATTAACAACATACCGAGAATGTTCACGTAAACGGCATTCAAGATTTCTTTTTGTTTGACCGATATAAGATAAATCGCAATTATTACAAGGGACATTATAGATACCCCACTTATGAAGCTCGGGAACAGGGGATTTAGTTGAAGGGAATTGGAATTTATTGACAGGTTTAAAAATAACGCGAAAATTGAAACGCTTCAAAACTTTGGCTAACTTAAAACATATGGGGGGATAAAAAGGCAAGACAACAAGATTATCAGGTTTAATTTTATCATCAATGGAAAGAGTAGAATTATAAGTTGGCCTACTGAACTTTTTGATAGCTTTATCAATTATAGAGGGTCTGAAACCCCTTTTAATAGCAACGGACTTTAAATAATTGAGTTCTTCTTTAAGAGAAGAAGTATCAGAACAAATTTTAAGGGCACGATACACATAAGTGTAAAAGGTGCGAATTTTTTGTTTAGCCGGATGATTAGAGAGAGCATGGGGAGGGTTAGAAACGGAGAAAGGTTTCCTGTACACGGAGGTTTTAAAAGAGTGAGCCTCTTTTAAAACCTCTGTGTACAGGAAACCTTTCTCCGTTTCTAACCCTCCCCATGCTCTCTCTAATCATCCGGCTAAACAAAAAATTCGCACCTTTTACACTTATGTGTATCGTGCCCTTAAAATTTGTTCTGATACTTCTTCTCTTAAAGAAGAACTCAATTATTTAAAGTCCGTTGCTATTAAAAGGGGTTTCAGACCCTCTATAATTGATAAAGCTATCAAAAAGTTCAGTAGGCCAACTTATAATTCTACTCTTTCCATTGATGATAAAATTAAACCTGATAATCTTGTTGTCTTGCCTTTTTATCCCCCCATATGTTTTAAGTTAGCCAAAGTTTTGAAGCGTTTCAATTTTCGCGTTATTTTTAAACCTGTCAATAAATTCCAATTCCCTTCAACTAAATCCCCTGTTCCCGAGCTTCATAAGTGGGGTATCTATAATGTCCCTTGTAATAATTGCGATTTATCTTATATCGGTCAAACAAAAAGAAATCTTGAATGCCGTTTACGTGAACATTCTCGGTATGTTGTTAATCAAGAAATTTCTAAATCTTCTATTGCGAAGCACAGTTGGGAATTTGATCATAGTTTTAATTTTAAGAGTGCCAAAATTATCTTTCATGCCAAACGCATTTCTGAACTGGATTTTTTGGAAAATTTAGCTATTTACCTTAATCGTGATAAAATTGTCAATGAAAAATGTGATTCCACTTTGCTGTCTACAGCCTGGAAAAATTTGTTTAATTCAATTAAATAATTTCCTCCATTAGGTTTATAACTTAATAATTCTAAATAAATAAATAAAATAATAATAATAATAAATTAATTAATTTTATTAAATTTACTTATTAGTATAATATTAATTTAATAAATAAATAAATAAATAAATCATTAAAAAAAATATATATATATATATAAAAAAATAAAATATATAAATAAATATAAACAAAATTAATTGTTTTTTCCTTCCCTCCCTCCTTTTGTTTTTGTGTGTGCATGTGTGTTCCTCTCTGATTGGTCCTGCATGATGCTTCCTATTGGTTGTTTGTGTTGCTCCTCCCCTTCTGGATTTTGCCCTAATTTCAGTCTTGCTTTTGCCTCCAAGGCAGTAGCACGTGTTTTTTTGCACCTGATGAAGGAAGGCTACGTCCTTTCGAAACCGGTTGTGCTGGATTAAAATTTATGGTGTGTGAAGAAGTCTTATTGTCTACATATCTAATACATTACGTCTATGGGGGAAATTGCAGGAAAATACAGTTTAACGTCTATAGACTGCACTAAACCAAATGAAACAAATATATATTTTTTGTAATAGAGACAGCTAACTGGGAAAATTTTTTTGTGTATGTAGGAGCCTCGCCTCCCCCCCTGGAGGGGGAAGTCCCCCCTCGAGAGGAGTAAATTTTCATGATGGGTATCTTTCAAAAGAGCTCGAAAATACCTTTAAAACGAATGGTTGAACCATCGATCTGCGATAATTTAAAACAAAGTTATCGATATTTTTTACTTTTAACGAAAAAAAAAAAAAAAATCGTACTTTTTTTTTTTTTTTTTTTTTTTTTTTTTTTTAATATTGAGAATAAAATGGACTTTTTTTGGATATTTGGTGTTAAACTACTTCTCTAACATGGAAATCGTCTGCCTTATCATAAAAGAAAATTCTTTTAAATAATAATTTTAATAAATTATTTTTTAAAAAGAGAAATATTTTTTAATAACCGAATTAAATTCTATATAAATGTAGGTGCATTAATGAAACGGGGGGTTGAGGGGGGCGGTAGCCCCCCTCACACAGAACTAATTATCATATAAAACTCTTCAGAAGCCTAATATGAATTGCTTAACATAGATTTACATAACAGTACTCGTTATCTTACCTATTAATCTGCAACCTGTATTTATAATATTAAATTTCAGGGTAAGAGAAAGTCGTGTGAGTGACACACCAGATTATTTATTTAAAATTGGTGTATGAAAATAAACTTTTATTTTATTATAAAAAAGGAAAACTGCAGGATTTAGAGAAAAAAATAGTTCGTGAAAATGGAAAATTTAATTAAAGGTGTCATAATTGCCAATTTTAGCACTCGTGTTTCCGATAGATAAATAGCTCTAATCCCTTTGAGAAGTGTATGGATATTTCTAGTTATCTTGAAAAAGAAATAGGGGGGGGGGAGAGATGGGGAAAGATAATGTGGGGGAACTTACCAGCGCAATCGACCTGTAAGGGGAAAACCAAATTTCTCTCACCCCCTTTAAATCAGGGGAAACGACCAGGCCCCATGTCTTGTCATCAGTTGTAGCCCTTTTTTATCAGATTGCGCAGTTACTTCAAAGGAAAGCATGCAAAATTGACAAAGATATCTGCCCCTAGCCCCTCAATTATTTCAGCTGGGGGTTGGAACCACGGACTTGCAACCCCGTTCGAGGGGTTTAAGCCCGGGTGACCACATCAAAGGATTCTGAATATAAGCCGTCGAAAGAGCTCGCTGTGGAAATCGGCCTTTAGGGCCAGAATGGGACTGAGATATTTCAGCCGTTATGAGAACAAAAGTGTTAAATAAACTATAGTTATCTATTTACAATATTTTACTTATTAAAATAAAATTCCCATACTTCATTTATTTTGCAGCAAGTCAGATTCACTCAAATTTCAAGTAAATTAATATATTACATTATGTCGCAATTATATTCACAACTTTTTAGTGCATTATGCTAATTTGATATCAAATTATGCAATGTCCCCCTGCAAACAGACGCCAATAATCTCAATGCATGTATTAGAATCTGCCAGCCGTTATAGTGTTTTATTTTATTAATTTACTTCCGTTCACATATTGTAGTTAGATCTGTTAAACTTTTCATTATCAAATGAATGTATATGCATCAAAAATCCTCTTACTTTATATGAAGTCTGAATAGAAGTTGAATTCACTGAGAATCCTGTTAGTAGTTTATACACTTTATGAGGTAGTTCTGCACTAGAAACAAATTAACACATTCACTGACGATCTCCCATGACTGACATCAGAAACAACACTCCACATCACGTGCTGATAGTGATGGGAGATTAGCAGCGAATGTGTTAATCATTAAACAAAAGAGGGGAGGGGGTCTGTTTTTTTTTTTTTTTTTTTTTTTTTTAAGAAAAAGTCTATTTTAAAACTTATTTTAGGAAAAATAGTTTTCATTAGCAATCAAAAAGTTATAGTATACATTGTTTCGACAGTTGACAGAAAATCAAATATTAGAAGTCTCTTGTGCATTGAAATTGATCCAATACGTTGCACGATTGTCACCTATTCATCTCAGTGTAAGAGATGTTGTATAATTTATGTTTTATTGATTTCAATGAATGCCGGAAAAAATGGCACCGGTAAAAATAGCGCCGGTAATAATGGCACCTGCGATTTGTGAAACATATGCTATATGCTAAAATGAAAAAGGATCGCATTATTGAGAAAAATTAGGAGATAGAGTTTTGTTTGATCAACATGATATATGTAACCTTCAGAAACATTTATCTAGGTAATGAAATGCTAAGTTAGCACAATATTCGAGCTAACTACCAGCTAAAAAAAATTCTTAGGAAAAGAAAAATTAATTTATAAAATAAGATTTAAAAAGTGCATTACGGAAAAACTCAATTTTAATTTATTGAATTATATTTTTCCAATATTTATACAAAAACAAATAATAATAATAATTATTACAATAATAATACTGTACAATCGAAATTAAAAAAAGGCATTGCATAACGAATATTAGTGTTTTGTAGGACAAAGAAATACTTTGTCATGACATTGAGGTATTTTCAGTTAAGACATTGTCATACTTCAGATAAAGTGAGGGGGTTTACATGGGTTAACTATTAAAGAGGGAAGTTGAGGGCATATACGAAATGAAGTATCCTGTCATGTATCGTAATACAGCATTTCCTAAGCTTAAAATATCATTTAAGTACACGGGCACACACAGGTCCCGACTTAGACTACTTGGAGCCTCGGGGCAAGCCTATTCTGGGGGGCCCCCTTGCAGTGGCATAAGAGCTCTTTAGGTTGCAGAATTTCTGCATTCGTCTGTAGGGGGCCCAGGGCATTTGCCCCGTATGCCCTGCCGTTAGTCAGGGCCTGGGCACATATCAATTGTGCTTACATTAATCCCCCCCCCATTGTTAAAAATGCATCAATTGCGCTCGCAAGAAAACTTACTGATGACGTTCATTGTCATCCCCCCCCCTCTTGTATACCGGAAGGTAACGAATGATAATTTCTAGGAAGGAAAAAATTATTTACTTATTCTCGTGGTATCTCCTGGGTAAAGATAATAGGCTCCACTAAATTCAAACAAGAGCAATTAAAAAAAATGTTTATATTATATTATTTATTTAAAGAAATATTTATATTACACAAATAAAACTTGTTTATTAAATAAAAGCAAATAAATAAATACACAAATAAAAGCAAGTCTTGCTTTTGCCTCCAAGGCAGTAGCACATGTTTTTTGCACCTGATGAAAAAATGCCAAGTCCTTTCGAAACCGGTTGCGCTGTTTTATGGTCTGTGAAGGAGTTTTAAAGTTTAAATATTGAATATACACCATATTTTTTATTTAGTTTTGTCTTACCTGTAATGTTTTCAAAATATTTTCACATTTAAATGAAACACAATTACTTCAAAAAGAAATCCAAAATCTCATGCCATCAATTACTTATGATAGAATAAGCTGAACAATTTGTTCTGGCATGCAAAATGTTTTTTGAAAAACAAATTTATTCCTGAAAAGCTTTCAAAAAATTGAAATAAACAAATATTTATGATTATCAGAAAGCTTTATCGGTAAATTATGCAAATTTGAATAATCAAATCATTTAGAATTTATTTTCTGATTTTCTGAAAAACCTAGGTGCGCAATTGATGCGTTTATGCTTTTTTTTTTTTGGTGGGGGGGGGGGGGGAAATATGATCTCGGCGCAAGTGCTGCCTATGAGGATGAAGGCCCTAAGTGCAATTGAGTGGTACCTCCTATTCTTAAGCGCAACTCAATAACACCCAAGTAGAGCTGATAGCCTGAAAGAGGGAAGGGGGGGGGGGGTAGAGAAACATTTAGAAGCAAGCATTCGGGACTGGGTGAATTGGTAAGTATAAAAGTAGACAGTTTGAGAGAAAGAAAACTGACAACTTGCAGACCTCCGTCCACTCTCTCATTTAATTGCATTCTAGGGACGGGATGTGAAAGAAAAAAAAATCTCACAGCTTCATAGGTATTTTGTAAACTAGAAGGTTTATTACTTACTTCCTTTGGGTAAATTTAAATAGGATTCCAGAAGATTTTCTTATTTCTTATCATGCTTATTCTTATTTGACATCTTGCTGTTGGAGATACAAAGCAGTTTTTTTTTTCTTTAACCGTTTACAAAAATGTCATCTTTATTTAGAAAACGAAAGACTGTCTATAAAGGTTAAAATCAAAATTTTAAGGAATTTTCCTGAATTTCTATATTTTTAATTATCTTTTAAAATTTATCCTACTTTTTAAAATTATTTTAAATTTCATTAAAAATTATCCTACTCGAAAAAATGTAAAGTAAATCATGAAAATTAATTTGATTTTTAATAATAATATAATCCTTTATTATGTATTGTATTAGTGTGTTAAAACAAATTTTCAGTTGTACGATTTTTTCATTTGTACGTTTTTCTGGAACAGTCCCTTAAAAAACGTATAAATGGTGTCACCTGAAAAAGAAGTCACCGGAAGAAAAGTCACCATAAAAAAGTAATAAAAGAACATCCATAAATAAAAATGCGTTTTAAAAGCTTGTAAGAATGTTTTAGAGTGAGTATGTGATGAGTACACATGTTTAGTATAAAAACTGAAAACTATGTGAAATAAAGGCAGTATTTCAAACAAATGAAACTCAAACAAAACTAAGAAGGAGCAGAGGCCACCACGGCTTAAGACTGGTGGAGCAGGATAAACAAGTATTTTTATTATTAGGTTAAAAAAACAATAATAATTACTGATAATTATAAACCAAATTTATATGAACTAAATCAATCATATATATTATGAGTTTAAGAATTAAAATAATGACTTATGATTATATATGTGTGTATATGTAATATATGTGTGTATGTATGTATATGTTAACAGATGCTGTTCTGTATTGACATTTTGCCAATGAGTATTATGTGCCGCACATGCTTGTGCTTCGCACACCCCTCCGGAAAAGTGTGATATTCCGTTTCTGCGAGACTACTGTGGAAAACGAAATGGAATGAGAGGAGAAAAATGTGATCGTGCAAGTTCGTGCTTTTTGAGCCGAACAAATGTTATATTGTGAAATTAAAGTGTTTTATTATCGAATCAGCGATATAATTAATTTGTGTCATGTGTTTTGATCAGATGCGTAAACATCTGGTCCTAGAGGCCGGAGTAATAAGTGTAATTTAACTAGTGATTGATGTTAATAATTTAGTTTCGAATTGCGTAATAAGAACAACGGTTTTCGAACATTTGTGGAAAGTAACTGAACAGAATTGCTGTTTATTTTGCTGATTAATTAAGAATGCGTGTTATTGGTGAAAATTCAGTGGTATTTGTGAAGAATGCGTGTTTTTTGTGAACAATACTTGTTATTTGTGAGAGGAACTATGAATTACATCAGCTTAGTGATAGAAAATAGGGATCGCAGTGATCTGAGCTAAGAGCAAATTCTTTTCCCTTTTTTTGATTGAATTTATTTTTGATTTTATTGTTTGTGATTATTTAGTATTCGTGATTTAAGTGTTCGTTATTTGAGTAAGTGAGATTATTCCTCTTTTTTTATTTATTATAAAGTAAATTGAGAAATATAAATATGTTCAAAAACGCAATAAAAAGCGATCTGAGGCTTATAGCCGAAGAAATAGGAGAAAAAATTAATGAAAAAATGACCGGGGCTGAATTAAATAGTATTATATCAAACAGCGCGTTGTATAAGTCGGATCCAGGGCAGGTAATTTCTATCGGCAATTCAATAATTGATGAACGAAAAAATTGTTAACAGCGACTTCTGGAATTGGAGAAAATTAAACTTGATAGGGTTAAAGCTGAGTTAGAACTTCAGAAATTAAAATCGGAAAATAAATCGGAAGTCAATAGTGATAAAGATTCTGAGTCGTGTAATTTAGATGCACTAATAAAAAGTGTTCGAACATTAACTATAAAATTGCCTAGTAAACCTGAGGGCTGGTGTTTATTTTTTGCTTCTTTAGAGAGAGCCTTTGTAGCGAAGGATGTTCCAAGCAAATATAAAGCGGAAATTCTTTTAAATTTAGTAGGCGAAAAGGCTTCCAATATAATTACATATTTAAAAGATACGGAAATTGGAGATTATGATAAAGTGAAATCATTAATTTTGCGAGAATTTGAACCCACTGTTATGGCGTATTTGGAACAATTTCGAAAGGCGACTAAACAACATGGCGAAACATGCGTGCAATTTGCGTCTCGGTTAAAAACAAATTGGGAATACTATTTGAAACTGAGAAAAGTTTCGGATTTTGATACACTAGACCAATTAATTGTAGCGGTTAAAATCTTCCAAACTTTAGATAAAGAGGTCGCGTCGCATATAAGTATTAGACAAGGAAATGAGTGGTTTAATCCCTTAAAATTAGCGCAGGAGGTTGACATATACACAACTTCGCGAGGTAAACAGCCTGAGAATTACAATTCATCTCGTAAGTTTAATAAAGGTACTAATGTATTTTTGTCAGAGATGAAAAATAACAAATGCGGTTTGTGTAAGGGTAATGAATCTCACTTACTCCAGAACTGCCCGCAGTTTAAAAGGCTAACGCCACACGAGAGGGTAGAAGTTGTAAAAAATTCTAAGGCTTGCTTTAAGTGTTTATTGCAAAACTGTAATTTCAGACAGTGTAAAGTACGCAATTGTTTCATGTGTAAGAAACCACATCATCAACTTCTTCACTTTTCCAATGCGAATGTAAATAGGGATTTGAGACAAAATTCGCAAAATCAAAATACAAGTTATTCTGAGATTGGCATTGGCGGTCAGGTGTATGGAGTAGGGGCAAATAGTCAAGTAACTCAGGTGAAATCTGTGAATACAGACTCGATTGTTGCTACGAGTTTTGTAAGCACTAGAAATGTTTTGCTAAGCACAATTCGAGCGCTGATAAAAAATAAATATAATCAGTGGGTTTAGTGTAGATGCTTGTTAGACGTGGGAAGTCAAGTCTGCCTAGTCAGTGAAAAATGTGTAAATCGTCTACAGCTCAAAGCAGAAAAAATAAATACTTTGATTTCGTGTCTAAACGATTCGTCAGTTGTAGTAAAGGGCTGCGTGAGAGCTACCATAGCAAATAAGACGGGAGATTTTCAGAGGAATCTAAATATGTTCATAGTTAAGAAAATCACCGACCTTGTTCCTCAAAGGATAATTGATGTAAATGTTGAGGTGTCAGATACAGTCCATTTAGCGGATTATAGCTTTAATATCCCTGGTGAAATAGATATATTGTTAGGCGCAGAGATTTTCTATGAGTTACTTACGCCAGGACAGATATATGCGGAAAATTCTTCTTTGTTGTTACAGAACACAAAATTTGGCTATGTTGCTTCAGGTAGTTTCGAGCAACAAGGTGCGAGTATGGGTCATTGCGGTCTGATTCTTGTTGGGGATCTAAATACAACTTTAAAAAAATTCTGGGAAATTGAGAATGTTGAAATGGGGGTAACCAAATCTAAAGAAAATTCTATTTGAGAAGAGCATTTCTCGCGAACTCATTGGAGAGGTGAAGAGGGGAGATACGTAGTATCGATGCCTCTTAAAACTGATCCTTCGTGTTTAGGAGATTCTCGTGAGGTTGCTCTTAAACGACTCAGATCGCTGTGGACCCGATTATCGAAAGATGAAAAGTATTTAAGCCTTTATAAAAGTTTTTTAGAAGAATATAAAGAATTGGGTCATCTTAGAGAAGTAATTGAGGAAAAAGAACCCAAAATATGTTATTATGCGACACATCATGGAATATACAAACCTGATAAAACTACAACCAAACTGCGTGTTGTTTTTAACTGTTCAAGTGAATCTTCCAATGGTTTATCTTTAAATTCCCTCCAATATAATGGAGGAGTCATTCAGGAAGATTTATTTTCTATTATGATAAGATTTAGAAGATACATTTATGCGTTCACAGCAGATATGAAAATGATGTACAGACAGATTTTAATAGACCCAAGTCAACATGCTTTACAAAGAATTTTATGGAGCAACAGTGCTCATGAACCCCCCAAAACTTACGAGTTATTAACTGTTGCATACGGAACGGTTAGTGCACCATTTCTAGCTATGAGAACATTAAAACAGTTAGCCGAAGATGAAGAGCCAAATTTCCCTAACGCAGCTCCAGTACTAAGAGAGGATTTTTATATGGACGATGCCCTAACTGGAGAACTTGCTGAACGAGAGGAATCTTTAACTTTAGGTGTCTGTTGGCAGCATAATTTAGATGCTTTTTCATTTAAGGTGAACTGTGCAGATTTAACAGAAATTACTAAAAGGTCAGTGCTATCACTTATTGCAAAATTGTTTGACCCCTTGGGGTTATTAGGACCTGTTATCACAAAGGCTAAAATTTTTATGCAGCAACTTTGGTTATTAAGGCTTGACTGGAATGACCTCCTGCCAGAGAAAGAATCAAAGGATTGGCGTAAATTTACAGTATCTTTGCAGTCCATAAGAGAGATGAACGTAGAAAGATGCATTATACTGCCATCGGCAGTACAAATTGAGATTCACGGTTTCTGCGATGCATCGGAACTGGCATACGGTGCTGTCATATATTGTAAATCCAAGTCGCAATCTGGCGAAGTTTCTATACAATTGGTGACAAGTAAATCCAGGGTAGCACCACTAAAGAAATTAACTATACCGCGCTTAGAATTTTGCGCAGCGTTGTTGTTGGCAAAACTGATCGAACGCGTGCTAGCAGCTCTAAGAATGGACTTTAACAACATATTCTTATGGAGCGATTCAATCATAGTTCTTTCTTGGCTACAGAAGGAACCCTTCAAACTTAAGACATTTGTGTCCAATAGAGTGGCCAAAATTCAAGAACTTACAGATGTACAACAGTGGCGATATGTCTCATCCGGGGAAAATCCCGCGGACTTAATCTCAAGAGGTGTAGACCCAGAGAAGCTCAATGAGAATGAACTATGGTGGAGGGGACCAAGGTTCCTTACTGGGGATGACTATCCTAAAAGAGACATTCCAGTAGCAATTACTTTAAGTGACTTTCATGAGGAACTGAAAATTAGTGACTCTAACTTATTTTCTTTCAGTGTTAATTTTGACTCCTTTATTGACAATTTTCTCAATATAAGTAACAAATATTTTAAAATTATTCTTATTTTAAGCTTTATTTTCAGGTTCACAGAGAACTGCCGGGGGAAAAGAAAGAGGAGCGGTCCTTTAGAAGCTGCCGAATTGAAAAGAGCTGAATTTTTTATTATAAAAATGGTTCAAAGGCAACATTTTCAAGAGGAAATGGGTGCCAAAAAAGGATCCAAAACCAGCTCCCTTGCAAATTTAAACTCCTTTCTTGATAAGGATGGTATTTTAAGGGTAGGAGGCAGGTTGAGTAATAGTGATTTGAATTACGACAGGAAGTTCCCCATTTTGTTGCCTTCTAAACATAGATTAACTGATTTAATTGTTAATTATTTTCATGTAAAGTATTTGCACTCAGGGCCTCAAGATTTACTGCACCAAATCAGGCAACAATTTTGGATAATTAATGGGAGAAGCACATGTAGAAAAATTGTGCATAATTGCGTAACCTGTTTCAAAGCAAAACCTCAGGTAATCGACCAATTAATGGGTGATTTGCCTGAGGAGAGAGTGAGAAAAACCTTTCCCTTTAACATTACTGGAGCGGACTTCTGCGGACCTTTTCATATTAAGTATAGGGGTCAAAGGAAAGGTGTGTACCATAAAATGTATGTATGTATATTTATCTGTTTTGTTACTAAGGCAATGCATTTGGAAGTGGTGTCAGACATGACATCAGCCTCATTTATTGCAGCTCTTAAAAGGTTCATTTTTCGGCGGGGCAAGTGTGCAAAATTTTTTACTGACAATGCTAAAAATTTTGTAGGCGCGAATGCTGAGCTTAAAAAATTGCACAGATTAGTAAACCAGCCAGATGAAAAACTTGCCGATTTCATGTCATCAGAAGGTATTGATTGGAAATTTCTCCCCCCATAGAGCCCCAAATTTTGGAGGTATCTGGGAGGCTGGAGTTAAATCCATTAAGTATTACTTAAAGAGAGTTGTTGGAAATTCAAAACTAACTTATGAAGAATTTCTAACAGTTTTAATCCAAGTTGAGGGAATGTTAAATTCTCGACCACTTGTTCCTTTGTCGGCGGATATAAACGATCTTAATGTCTTAACCCCTTCCCATTTTTTGATTGGTCGACCTATTACATCAATGGTTGAGCCTGATTTAACAAATATTGGTGAAAATAGGCTGGATCATTGGCAAAAATTAACAAAATTTATTCAAGTGATCTGGAAGAGGTGGAGCTCTGATTATTTGAGCAACTTGCAGCATAGGAGCAAGTGGAAGTTCGAGAAAAATAATGTGGAGGTAGGAAATTTAGTCGTTATCAAAGAAGATAATTTGCCCCCATGTCTGTGGTCATTGGGCAGAATTTCTGCTACTTACCCAGGCAAAGACTCAAAAGTAAGAGTAGTTGAAGTTAAAACTGCCTTGGGTACTTATAAACGTCCAATCACAAAGTTGTGCTCCTACCCATGAATAAATAAGTAAAATTATTTGTGTTTTTTAAATGTGTCATTATTGTTATATGTATATAGTGTATTTTATTTCATAAGTATTTAATTTTATTTGTGATATTGTAATTTTAGAATTGAGTAATTATTATACGTGTCTTGAATGTTTAAAAAACATTGCAAGGTGGGGCGGGATGTTCAGTATTGACATTTTGCCAATGAGTATTACGTGCCGCACATGCTTGTGCTTCGCACACCCCTCCGGAAAAGTGTGATATTCCGTTTCTGCGAGACTACTGTGGAAAACGAAATGGAATGGGAGGAGAAAAATGTGATCGTGCGAGTTCGTGCTTTTTGAGCCGAACAAATGTTATATTGTGAAATTAAAGTGTTTTATTATCGAATCAGCGATATAATTAATTTGTGTCATGTGTTTTGATCAGATGCGTAAACAGATGCTTTTTTAAGATATGTGTATATATATATATATATATTCAAATATAGAAATTTAATTTTTTGAAAATTTTATTTAAAATTAAAATTTATTTTAAAACTAATAAAAAAAAATTATTAATTTTTAACTTCTTAATGTATAAGAAGTTCGTAAAAAAAAAAAAAAAAAAAAAAAGAAATTCTTATGATGTCGAGTACATATATTAATTAACTAAAACACAAACGGATATACATATCAGTTTTATGATTTTTAGATTTCTCACACCTCAAAACGTGTATAAAACTAAAAAAAAAAAAAAAAAACAAGGATGAAAATTTTTATGATTGCCTAAGATCCCCATACATACAGCATGATGGGAAATGAAAAATATACACAGATTGATAAATATTTATATATATATTCCTTTTTAATGAAGATTGCTTTAAAAATGTCATATGCGAAAGCTTAAAAATGTAGTTGATTTATTTATATAATAAAATAATTTATTATTATAAAAACAACTTTTTCTCTCTATTACCTAATAATAATTTGAAAATAATTAACCATATGTGTTTTTGGTATTTTTAAATAAAAAATTTTCTTCATATTTTACCCATATTTTATTGATATGACAGAAAACAAAATATATCACTTGATTGAAATAAAAAATAATAATAATTAAACATAATGCTTTATATTAAAATAAACTTTTCTAGCTATCACTTACTAATATTCCTTTTAGAGTGTGGCAGGGTAATAGATTTGCAAAATAATAAGAACAATGCATATAGAATAGAACGTTAAAAAAATATTAAATAGAATAAGAAAAGTATTAAAAGAAAATAAATAAATAAAAATGCAATTTACAAGCTTGTAAGAATGTTTTAAAGTGAGTAAGTGATGTATACAAATGTTTAGTATAAAAACAGAAAACTATGTGAAATAAAGGTAGTGTTCAAACAAGTGAAATTCAAACACTACTAAGAAGGAGCAGAGGCCACCACAGATTAAGACAGGTGGAGCGGGATAGACAAGTTTTACCGGTGCTTACCTTTCTCCAAACTTCTGCATAAATAAGAAAAAGTTAAAGTGAAATTATTTTTATTATTAGGTTTATATATATGTAATTACTGATATTTATAAACCAAATTTATCTGAACTAAATCAGTCATATACATTATGAGTTAAAGAGTGATGATTTATGGCAAAGATTTATGATTATCAGATAATGATTTATGATTATATAGGTCTGTATGCATGTATATGCATAAAAATACATATATATTAAAAGTTCGATTTTTTTTTTTTTTTTAATTTATTTTTAC
Organism: Salticus scenicus; assembly: GCA_963930645.1. NCBI lineage: Eukaryota > Metazoa > Arthropoda > Arachnida > Araneae > Salticidae > Salticus > Salticus scenicus. The sequence goes on along the minus strand of CAWVNO010000533.1, from coordinate 132,682 downwards.
AAATAATAATAAAAATATATTAATTTCTAATTTCTTAATGTATAAGAAGTTTTCAATAATAATGATAACAATAATAAGTTATTGATCTTAGGATGTTGTGTACACATACTAATTAACTAAGACACTAACGGATAAACGATATCGATTTTACGATTTTTAGATTTATCATGCCTCAAAATGAGTATAAATGTAAAAAAGAAACAGAAAAAAAAAAAAAAAAAAAAAAAAAAAAAAACAAGGATGAAAATTTTTTTAACTGCCTAAGATCCCCATACCTATAGTATGATGGTAATGAAAAATATGTACAACTGGATATACATATATATATATTAATTTTTCTTTTTTTAATGACGATTGCTTTAAAAAGTCATACGACAAAAATTTAAAGATGTAATCGATTTATTTATGTAATGTAATAATTTATTACTATAAAAACAACTTTTACACGCTCTTACCTAATAATAATTTGGAAGTAATAAACCGTATGTGTTTTCAGTAATTTTAATTTAATTTATTTATTTTTATTTTTATTTATTTAATCATTTTTTACCCTTAGTTAATTTATACGATATAAAACAAAATATATTAGTTGAATGAAAAAATAATTTATGTATAATGCTTTAAAATTAACTTTTGTAGCTATTACTTATTAAGAATCTTACAGTAATAAAATATTTTTTTTTCGTTTAAATGTAATAAAATAATAATAATAATAAATTCTTTCGTTCAAAGTTCAGAGTAACAAAATAAGCTCAAATTATTATTATTCTTAGTAGTAGTAGTAAATGTTTTTTCACATTCCCTTTAGAGGGTGGTAAGATAATAGATTTTCGAAATAAGAATAATGCATGTAGAATAGAATTGAAAAGTATAGAAGGGTATTCTCTAAAAAAAGACAACTTTTTATTATTATTACGTATTAAAAATTTGAAAGTAATTAAAAAATGTTTTAACTACTTTAATTAATTAATTAAAAAATAGTAGGAGTATGGCTTGACAACTTTTTCTTCCTAATACGCTTTAAAAACTCGAAAATAATAACTCCAGTTTTGGTGCATCTTTTATTATATATATATCGAAAACCTTTTCAAACATTCAATTATATAAAACCAACAAGGGAACTCTTTGAAGTGATAATCGCCGATTTTCTTGAAAAAAATTCTGGCATAAGATTCAATCATGAATAGCATCTTCCTAAAATATTAGCTGCTGAGTCGCAATAGATAAGCTATAAAAAATTATTAAAAATGCAAACATGTCTGCAATATTTCCAAAAAAGCGCCTGTTTGGCGACTGCATTCTTCGGAATTTCATTGCAATGAAGATTTAATAGATGTAGATGTTCTTCTTTCTGTTTGATAGCCAAACGAACTCCATACGCTGTCGAGCACTTGAGAATTCAGAATAGTTAACAAAAACCAAATAATTTACCAGATTGAGACTTACTTAGTCGAAATTTTAAATAATATTTCATATTTCAATTAAATAAGCTGTGTCAATAACAATTGCAAGAGCATTAACGCCAAGTTTTTAATAACGACATTTAAAAAATATATGATCAAGACTTTTATATAAATTTAAATAAAATAAAACATTATATATTAAAACACAAAGCTGTTTTTTTTTTAACTAAAATGAAAGCATTTCGTATCCGAACACATTTTTTTCTATGTCTGATTATTTTATTGGGCAATACCAACCTTCGACGAACAAGCAACTCAACAGACTATGAGTTGTGTGGATCCAGTATCTCATTAGAGCTACGCAATGAGCAATTGGAGACGATTTATGATTCTACCCTAAATTTCGACCTGTTTGTTGATTGGGTTTAACGTCACACTAGTACTGCACTATGGGCAATTGCCGACGGTTTGCGATGAGCTTCTGAGGATGGTCCGGTGGCATCTGCCGGTGATAATTGATTGCATTCTGCATACAGTCGGTAACAAAAGTGTCCCAACACTAGCAAAAATTCCTATGCAAAAAAAGTACACTTCATACGGTTTTGTTAAATAAATCCTTATCGAATCATATTCTTACACTGACTAAGAACATGATTCGACAAGGATTTATTTAATAAAACCGTACGAAGTGTACTTTTTTTACATAGGAATTTTTGCTAGTTTTCAGACACTTTTGTTACCGACTGTATGTTATTTATTTTTAATTCTACATCCGATTTGTATGTCTGACTCGACATCCCCCTCCCCATACCCCTGTAAATTTCGTCGAGATGCGGACAGATATAACATAACCGGATTAAAATACGAAATTTAAAAAACACCCTGGGTCAGCTGGGGAATCGAACCCATTTTTTAAGGGTTACATACAAACGGAACGCTTGCAACTTCGATGACGTAAATTTTGCAAGTATTTTTGCAAATACAGTCGGCAGTAAAAGTATCCGAGCATTATCAAAAATTCCTATGTAAAAAAGTGCACAAAATGCAGTTTTGTTAAATAAATCCTTGTCGAATCCTGTCTTTAGTCAGTCTAAGAACAAGATTCGACAAGGATTTATTTAAAAAAACAGTGTTAAGTGTGCTTTTTTAACATAGGAATTTTTGCTAGTGCTCGGATATTTTTGCTGCCGATTGTAATCATACATTTGTAACTCTTTCAAACGGCTTTGCAACCGGAGGTATTTCATTTTTATGTACCCCTTACACTTGAAGGCGATTAGCAAGGGTGACATACTCACTCGGCCACAGGTGGTCTGCATTCAGCATAACAATTATTTTTAAAACAACAAGATTTCGCAGTTAATAATTCTATAAAATTCCCTATGAAATTCATTGCGCAGCACTAGTGTGACGTAAAACCCAACCAACCTTAGGAAATTCTAATGCATATTTTTACAAATTTCTTTATATTATTATTCGTAAACATATATAAAATAAATTGCCAGAAATGTAAGAAGCCATAAAGTAGTAGTTATGCGCATATTTTTCCAATTTTAAATAAACCCTCCGTAAAAGATCAAAACTGTAATAGCACATCTAAGGACCATCTCTAGGAATATGTCCCAGACTGTCGCCTTTGCATGGCTGTAGTGCGAATTAAAACTTAAAACCTACTCAACCTCAAATATCTTAAATATTTTAATTTTGATTTATTTATTTGAGTATTAATTTCAATCAACTATTCAAATAATTAAATGTTGAATCAAGTATTATAATTCATATTGGTCGCCAATTGCCCATTACACAGCACTAGTACGACGTAAAACGTAAAACGTAGCCAACCATCCTATCCGCGATTGTAATGAAATGCTCGCCCTCTGGTGGGCTAAGGTGAAATTATCATACCACTGGTAGCTTTCTCGCTGAAACAATGATAGAACAACAAGAAAGAATAATAATAAATACACGTGGCTAATTATGTTTATTAACAACTGCAGTTGAGAAAGCGTCATCTATCGATCATTACAAACGCGGATAAATCAGATTAGTTTTTAAATCGTCTGCAAATTTATATAAATGCACATGCCGAGAGCTTCAAACATTAATTTACTCCAGATTATATATAAGCTGGAGTAATGTAAAAGTAACTCTGAAATTGAAATTGGATTATTTTAAATAAATGCAATTTTGAAACATTACATAAATAATTGAAAATATTGGATCTAACATAAAACATAACGTCACTTTTTCTAAATAGAAATTTCTAGATTTCAGAAAATATCTTGAGTGTTGGTGGGCTTTAACGTCGCACTATAGTTACGCAGTGGGAAATTAAAGACTGTCTTATATTCACACTTAGAGATGTTCCGGAGACATGACATCTTAATTTTATCCTCCGCGGAAGGGATGACTTGCTTGCTTCAGTAACCCCTAGAGCGATAGAAAATACTACCCTCCTATACTTAAGCTCTTTGGCATCATTTAAGGAAGGTTAATATAATTTGGCGACGACTTTTTTCGTATTTGGCGTTCAAAACGTAAAGTTTAATAATTTTTTGCGGCTTTCCTGTTGCGATTCAGCAGCTAATTTTTTTTACCTGTGAATTAAAAGCAACATAAACTATATTCTGTAATCTTTTGAAGGAAATCGGTGATTATCACTTGAAAGAGTTCCCTTGCAAGTATCACATGAAGAACTGTAAAAAATGAATAAATTTGACGAAAAGAAAAAAATAAGCAACTTGATATTGAAACATACAAATTCATTACTTTTATAAGGACATTGAATGAATGTTGTATGCGAATTAGGTAATCCTTCTATGATGCTGTATGCAAACTGCTAAAAAATTACAGCATGCAATGCCCGAATATATATATATATATAATACTTCATTTATTAGTATATGCTATTTCTTATCTCTAAGTTTACATGTATATATAAATATGTCGATACTTGCATATACAACAATTCAATTTATAATTACATATAATATGAATCGTCTTTCGTAACGCACTCTTCATTTATCAATAATTTAAAATGAATAGCGTAATACTACATAAAAATTACAATGAACTCAATTGGACAAAATTAATAAGTAAGTAAATAAATGAATAGAATAAAAAATAGTTAAAATGCAAAAAAAAAAAAAAAAATATATAACAATTAAATTTAATAATAAAATTTTATTATAAAAATTAAATTAATTCTAACAACTATTTCCTATTTTTAATGAAAATTTTCAAAAGTGTTACATATACTCAGGAGGGCGGGGAGGTGAAATACTGAGGGAGGGGGGAGTTCTTTTTAAATCACTTTGCTTTACATTTATAGGTAATTTTGTCTAAATATCTCTTATTGTTTATCAAATTGCAGAGAGGGTTATATTATCGACTGATAGCTAGGGGACACATGGAAGGAATATATTTTTACACCACCCTGTTGCCGATCTGATGAAATTTTACATGTTTTTAAAACCTTACAGTGAGGGTTGCGTAACAGTTTCTGTCTCTTCATAAGTTTGTACGCAAAAATTCGATGCATGGATTAAATCTGTAAAAAAAAAAAAAAAAGAAAAAAAAAGATTAAAAAAAGAAATTTTATCTTTTAATCTGTCCTTTTTGACCCCCCTCCCCCCCACACACCGTAGAAATAAAAAATGTACACTCTCGTTGATATTTATCATGTGTTTTGCAAGTAGAAAATTTCCGCGCTTTTTACAATTGCTGCTTGTAAAATACACGTAGGAATGTAAAAAAAACCTGGAGGTTATGGTGCAGAGAAAAATAAAATAATGTTTTTTACATCATACCATCATTTTCTTTTCCTCTCCCTCTTAGAACCCCTTAAATAATTTCCGTGACACATATCTTTCACAAGCAGTGATTGTGAAAAGTGCCCTTTTTTTCGCGATCCGGGAAAAAGGGAACTTTTCTTAAGTGTAACTTGCAAAATATTTGCTAAACATGAACGATAGCGAAACTTTTTTGTTTTACGTAGTGGGGGGACGGGGGAGGATGGGACAGATTAAACAAAAAAATTCTTCTTCAGAATAATCTTTTTACAATTTTCGATATTAACTTTTTAACTAATGTCTGATAATAATAATACATTGAATTTTTGCATACTAACTTAGGAACTGAAAGATACTATGATACGCATCCCTTTCTAGAATTTTTCATAAACAATAAGTGATATTTCTAAAAGAAAAATTTCTATACATGTGAAGCGCTGTGTTTTAAAAATAATATTCTTTCCCTCCCTGTTCCCCTTGCCCCCCCCCCTTCAAGTATAGGTAACATTCATCATAATTTTTTCATTAAAAGTAGGTGATAACTGTAGAAATTTTAATTAAAATTGGTAGCATTGTGATATTTATGGATCATTTTTTTCTTCTGCTCCCTCCATATCCCCCAAGATATATATAACAGTCAACGTAAATTTTCCTGAAAATTAAATGATATTTATAATGCATTTTATTAAAATAAAAAGCATAGGGTATAAAACATTAATTTTCTATCCTTCTATCTCCAGCCCCCCACCCACCCAGACATGTAACCTTCAATGTAATTTTTCATTAAAAGTAATTGATAGTTACACAAAATGTCAATAAAAAAATCGATAAACTCATGTTGTTTTCCTCTGCCACCCACCTCCAATTATGTCTGACACTGTAATTTTTTCACAAATTGTACCCGATTATATAGTTCATTAAAATCGGTAAGAAGGTGGTATAAAGACAATTATTTTCTTTCGATCCGGTACTACCCCCCTCCCCCCCTCCTCAGGTATATACTAAATGAATGTTGTACCAAATCAATTGAAATTTCTAATAATGTGATTTAGAAATCATTCTTTAAATTTGTTATTCATATTTATTATTTTGCGATTTGCTTATTACAAAAGTGTCCTTTTATTTGGTGTCCGAAAAAAAATCAGCACCGGAAAAATCCCCACGGAATAAAGCACCCTTACATGAACTATCAGGAGACCAAATATTAATGAAGTAAAAATTCTATTATGGTATTGCGTGTCAATCAAAAATAAAAATTATGAAATGGAAGTATTTGTAAGTAACTCTTTTGGATCGAAAATTTTTAATGATATGATTGATACTTCATTATTATATCTTTACTAAATAATTTGACATTTTGTTCTGGAAAGAAAATCATTGTTGAAGTACTTTACTATGTACGTTACTGTGTATAATACTTTACTTTACTAATAACAGGTCTGTGACGTTCATGCTAATAAGTAATTTTTTTTTTTTGTTGTTGTTGTTTCATTTCTTCGTATACAATAATCATATAATCCCCCTTCACCGTGTACCCACCTGCGAACAACAAATGGACAACTGAAGCTGTCACACATTTCAAAACTGACAAACATGCCAAATCCTCTTTTGAAAAATTATCTTTTACTGCATGACAGTTGCACAGTCAGAAGCAAACATCAAAGTGCTATAACCTAGAACTTTTAGAAAAATTATTTTATAAATTTGAAGAGAATCTATATTTTACATTTAAACTCATCTTATATATAATTTTTTAAATTAAGTTTTCATTAAATAAATTTAAATACTCTAAGATACTATTGATATAATAATTACTGATAATATATATACTAATATATATAATAATAGTATATAGATATATATATATACTGTACTGATACTATTGATACTATAATTTGAATAATAATAAAAATAATAGTGATAACTATTAATGGTTATTATCAGTTATACACATATATATATATATATATCAATTATATAACAACTATCGTTATTGTTAGTTATATAAAAGTATTAATAATTATTAATAACTGTGTTTTTCACCTAATTTGATTGGCAGTTTAACTCTGTTAATTAATGGAGAAATTAGTTTTTTAAATTACTCATTTTCTAATTTTTCTAAATCCGTTTTCACATTTGAAAAATACGTAAACTTTTTTTTATAGTTTTCCAAATATTGAATTTTTAAATTTTTAAAATTTCACTTTGAAGCTAAAAGTGATAAAATTCAACTTATTTAATTTTTGCATATCACACATTTAAAGTAAAATATTAAAACTTTTTAAAAACAAGAAGAGTCATAAGAAAATAAATAATAGAATGATTAAAAAGAAGGAAAAAAAAAGAAAGAAAAACTTACGTGCACCACCCTCTTGGCCCCCTCAGCTGTATGTAATGCTCATGGGAATTCATACAGGTATAGCATTGTTTGAAAAAGTTTTCAATATATACACCTCTGACCCCGCCCACCGTATATAGAAAATTGTAGTTTTTTCATTAATAGTAAGTGATTATTATACAAAGTTTCATTAAAATCAGTAAGATGGTGATATAAAAGCAATTATTTTCTTTCAGTCGTCTCCTAACCCCCCCCCCCCCCCCGCGCACACACACCAACCAAACTTTACTAACAAGGAAACTCTTTCAAGTGGTAATCACCGATTTCCTTCAAAAAATTACAGAATATAGTTTATGTTGCACTTAATTCACTGGTAAAAAAATAAGTTGCTGAATCGCAACAGGAAAGCCGCAAAAAATTATTAAACTTTACGTTTCGAACGCCAAATACGAGAAAAGTCATCGCCAAATCACATTAACCTTCCTTAAATGATGCCAAAGAACTTAAGTATAGGAGGGTAGTGTTTTCTATTGCTCTAGGGGTTACTGAAGCAATGAAACCATCCCCTCCGCGGAGGACAAAAATTAAGATGTCATGTCCCCGGAACATCCCTATATGTGAATATAAGGCCGTCTTTAATTTTCCACTGCGTAGCTATAGTGCGACGTTAAAACCTACCAACACACAAGATATTTTCTGAAATCTAGAAATTTCTATTTAGAAAAAGTGACGTTATGTTTTATGTTAGATCCAATATTTTCAATTATTTTATGTAATGTTTCAAAGTTGCATTTATTTAAAATAATGCAATTTCAATTTCAGAGTTACATTTACATTACTCCAGCTTATATATAATCTGGAGTAAATTATGTCTGAAGCTCTCGGCATGTGCATTTCACTGAGCTGAAGAACAACTGGAGCAAATGCTTCCAATACTTTTACACAGTGTTCGTGCGTGCCAGTTTTTCTGCAATCGTTCTCCTGCCTTGCATGGCAAGCAACATTTGTCGGGTCGTCTATTACTATTATAATCTTTAAAGAATTAAAATTTAAAATTGTAATGTCATGTTTAGCATATGGTTGTTCGAACAGACAACCTTTACACAATTTTACTTTGAAATATAAATATATCAGTTGCTTTTTGCCATGCAACGCTCGGAAGACAAACCTCCAAAAAAAGGCACGCGAAAACCGGTCTAGCATTTCCTCCAGTTGTTCTTTAGCTCAGTGGTGCATTTATATAAATTTGGAACGATTTAAAAACTAATCTGATTTATAGGATGGTTGGCTACGTTTTACGTCGCACTAGTGCTGTGCAATGGTCACATAGCGGCTAATATGAATTATAATATTTGATTGAACATTTGATCGTTAGAATAGTTGATTGAAATTAATACTCAAATAAATAAATCAAAATTAAAATATTTAAGATATTTGAGGTTGAGTAGGTTTTAAGTTTTAATTCGCAGTACAGCTATGCAAGGGCGACAGTCTGGGATATATTCCTAGAGATGGTCCAGTGATGTGCTATTAGAATTTTGATCCTTTACGGAGGGTTTATTTAAAATTAGAAAAACATGTGCATAACTACTACTTTATGGCTTCTTACATTTCTGGCAATTTATTTTATATATGTTTACGAATAATAATATAAAGAATTTTGTAAAAATATGCGTTAGAATTTCATAAGGTTGGTTGGGTTTTACGTCACAATAGTGCTGCGCAATGAATTTCATAGGGAATTTTATAGAATTATTAACTGCGAAATCTTGTTGTTTTGAAAATAATTGTTTTGCCGAATGCAGACCGTCCGTGGCCGAGTGAGTATGTCACCCTTGCTAATTGCCTTCAAGTGTAAAAGAATGGGTTCGATTTCCCAGCTGACCCAGGGTGTTTTTTTAATTTTTTGTATTTTAATCCGATTATGTTATAGCTGTCCTCATCTCGACTAAATTTACAGGGGGATGGGTGGGATGTCGAGTCAAACATACAAATCGGATGTATATATTAAAATAAATAACATACAATCGATAACAAAAGTGTCCGAACACTAGCAAAAATTCCTATGTAAAACAAGTACACTTCGTACGGTTTTATTAAATAAATCCTTGTCGAATCCTATTCTTAGTCAGTGTAAGAACATGATTTGATAAGGATTTATTTAACAAAACCGTATGAAGTGTACTTTTTTTACATAGGAATTTTTGCTAGTGTTCGGACACTTTTATTACCGACTGTACGCAGAATGCAATCACTTATCACCTGCAGATGTCACCGGACCATCCTCAGAAGTGCATTGCAAACCGTCGCCAATCGCCCATAGTGCAGTACTAGTGCGACGTTAAACCCAACCAACGAACAGAACGAAATTTAGGGTAGAATCATATATCGTCTCTAATTGGTCATTGCGTAGTTCTAATGAGTATTGGATCCACACAATTCATATTCTGTGGAGTTGCTTGTTCGTCGAAGGTTCGTACTGCTCAATAAAATGATGAGACTTATAGGAAAAATGTGTTAGGATATAAAATGCTTTCATTTCAGTAAAAAAAAAAAAAAAAAAAAAAAAAAAGAGCTTTGCGTTTTAATATATAATGCTTTGTTTTATTTAAATTTATATAAAAGTCTTGATCATATGTTTTTTTAATGTCGGTATTAAAAACTTGGCGCTAATCTCTTGTAATTGTTATTGACACAGCTTATTTAATTGAAATATTAAATATTATTTAGAATTTCGACCTCAATCTGGCAAATTATCTGGTTTTCATTAATCTATTCTGAATTCTCAAGTGCTCGACAGTGTATGGAGTTCGTTTGGCTATCAAACAGAAAGAAGAACATCTACATCTATTAAATCTTCATTGCAATGAAATTACGAAGAATGCAGTCGCCAAACAGGCGCTTTTTTGGAAATATTGCAGACATGCTTTCATTTTTAATAATTTTTTATAGCTTATCTATTGCGACTCAGCAGATAATATTTTAGGAATAGGCCATTGATGATTAAATCTTATGCCAGAATTTTTTTCAAGAAAATCGGCGATTACCACTTCAAAGAGTTCCCTTGTAAGTGAATGTTGTGCCAATTTAATTTAAATTTCTAATGTCTAATTTTTCTTCTAAAATTTTACTTAAAATCAGTACTTTCTATAAAATACATCTATAATATTTTTATAAAAAATAAAAAATTCAATACTTTTTATTCATAATATAGATATCCGTATGTGATGGCCAAATATATCAAGACAGTGAAACAAAGCTCAAAATACTTCCTAATTTTTAGCAATAATGCGACTATTTCATTGTAGTATATGTTACGCAAATCGAAGGTGCCATTTTTACCGTTGCCATTTTTACCGTTACCATTTTTTCCGGTGCCATTTTTACAGCCTTCCGATTTGAATATAGCCTTAACTCGTAAGCACCCCATATTTTATTTTGCTAATGGTTATTTACAAACTCCATAAATTGTAAAAACATGCAACAAATATTTCTGGTCAAAATAATTCAGCATGACCCTTTATTAGGTGAAGCAAAGTAAATGCAAATGCAGCGTGAAAGTGAAAGCATCAAGTGTGTTGTTACTTTCATACTTCATTCATGTCTATTTTCTGTCTAAAGATGAGGGATCAAGATTAACTTTTCTGATCCAAAGCAATTGTTACAAGTTTTATAAATTTATGAAATCTGCTTACTAAGCTTTTATTCCTATTCATTCAACAGCACTGATTTGGTACATTTTTTCCCAGTTAAGAATCAAGATTTCCCCCCCCCAAAAAACTGATTAAAAAAAAAAAAAAAAAAAAAAAAGATTTAAGTGCAAATCTATGAAATTTCTGCTTTTGATGCATAATTTATAAAAAATGAAATATTTTTGCTGACTGATTCCGAAATGTTGGATATTATAATGTTAATTTACTCAATTTAGTTTTAATTGTAGAAATGCACAGTGTTTACATTGACAATGGAATGATACTCATTTCCAGACAGCACAGAGAACTTACATTAAGCTATCATCAACATTGACAACTCAAGTCAAGAAACTTGCATCGAGCTTGACATCTCAAGCCTGTAAGTTTAATGCAAGTCAAGATCAATAATCCTAGTTTATACTTGTCCCACTTGCTTTAGACTTCATAGTTCAAACATGAATCAAGTTACATGTATCAAGTATGCACTAAGTTTTCCACAGCTCGTACGAATCAAGTAATACACATCAAGTATGAATTATACTTGCTGCACCAAGTATGAATTATACTTGATGCACCAAGTATGAATTATACTTGCTGCATCAAGTATCAATTATACTTGATGCACCAAGTATGAATTATACTTGCTGCATCAAGTATCAATTATACTTGATGCAGCAAACGTGAACCAAATTTTACTTGCCAAACATGTTTTTAACATGATACAGTCGGCAGCAAAAGTATCCGAGCACTAGCAAAAATTCCTATGTAAAAAAAGTACACTTAATACTGTTTTGTTAAATGAATTCTCGTCGAATCGTGTTCATAGACTGACTAAGAACAGAACTCAACAAGGATTTATTTAACAAAACTGTATTAAGTGTAAGTTTTTTACATAGGAATTTTTGCTAGTGCTCGGACACTTTTAATGCCGACTGTACATCAAACGCAAAGGAACTTTCTACTTATCGTCGCCGGAAGCCAGCTGCGGAGAAATAATCCTCTTCTCTACTCTACAGCATAGATGAAGCAAATATTGCTTATCAAGCATGCTTTTAATGGCATGCATTCTTCGCCGACAGCTAAAGCTTATGTTAAAACCCGAATAAACTACTACGTCAGAAACGCCAAAGAAAAATATTTGAAAAATATTTTTTTTGGCGTTTCAGACGTAGTAGTTTATTCGGGTTTTAATATTCCAACGCCAATTCTCCTGTTATTATATACCTCATGTTATTCTATGCAGAAATTTATTTACAGAATGACTCATAACCCAAAGCATTTATTTAAATTCCTTTTTCACTTTTGGAAAAACCACAACCGTTAAATACGTTCTCGTTTTCCAAAAAATTATCTTTTAAATTTCAATAACTCCTCGTACAGAAAAAAGAAGCGAAAAATGCAATTGTTTAATTTTTCGTATTTTTAAAGTCAAAAATAAGAACTTTATGAAACTACTTTTAGAAAACATATACAAATTTAAATATTGTGAATTTTTCCAGTATGAAAATGGTTTTAAAAAAAAAGAAATACATAAGGCAATGATTAATTCTATAAATAAATTTCCCCATAGAATAATATGGGTTTTGGCTGTCGGAGAAAATAGTTATTCTACGCTCTTAACATGATGTAGATAACTTAATACATTCTTATTTCTGGGACGGTCAATCACATTTTATGTAGATTTTTGGTGAATTATCCAAATTAATTTTTACATGAAAAAATGATTTTGTCCAGAATTTGAACTTGGGCACTTGTGTTAACTCCCAACCCTCTTTCAACTCAGTTCTAGGATGATAACTCACATGACTCGTTCATGTGAAATTTAAAAATTTTCACTTTGTCTGTTCTGGGAATATGAACTCAGTCTTAGAAGAAAATTATTTATTTTAACTCCATAGCTGTTTGATAGCAATTAGATATTTAGGATAATAATTTCCACCATTTATACAGTAATTTTTTGTTGTATTGAATAAATAAATTTTTACAGGGAGGGAAAAGTGAGACAGCGTTATGACGTTAACTCAGAGGATCTATCACAGCGTATATTTAGTCTTTGGTGCTGTGATTAACTTTTTCGTTTTTCAAGAAATTATCTTTCGCAATTAAATAAATAGTTTAACAGGTATAATTAATCTTTTGTGCTCTGATTAACTTTTCCTTTTTAAGAATTTTTTCTTTTCCAATTAAACAAATAGTTTAACTGGTGGGGTGATAAAAATGTAAATGTTAAGGAATGCTAGGTGGAAAAATGCTTAGTAAAATAGTAATATTTTGTATATGGATAATCCTAGTGGGAATGCATCCTTTGTGTGTATGATCAGTATATGAATTCTATTTGGGGATTTGGGTAAACAGAATTTATTCTGTAAAATATGTAGAAGTATCTCCCTGAAATGTAAGGCGATTAAGCAGGACAAGGCAATGAATAGGATATATGAGATTCTTTGTTTCTTTTTATAAAGTAAAGCTTTCATTTTTCTAAAAACATTCTATTCTATCATTTTTAATGCGTATTCTAAATGCTTAATCCTGGAAGGGGAGTGTTAAGCAGCTTTGTTTCACAAAGAAATGGGTTGGAACTTGCCATGAAAAACAGCTGTGAAATGCAATCGATATCCGTATTGCACCCGGTCAGTGAAAGACTGAAAATTCAAAAGCTTCCTTTTTCCCCTGTTCTCTTTTTTTCCTTTATCTGAGTGAAGCGAGAGGCAAGTTCTCGGAAAACAACACCGATCAGCTGTAGTTGGGGGTAGGTTTCTCTTTTCACCCCGTTCTGTGTCGTCAGTACTGGAATGACCATTTGAGAGTCACGGGGGGCGTGTTACGAGCTGTACCTCGTGGTGTCGCTACGCACTGATTCGGCGTAGTGGGTTTGCTGACGTATCATGGGGGGAGGAAGGCGGGGCGACTGCTTTCCCTCCCGGTTTGGTTAAAAAAGCAGAGAAAAGAAAAGCTGCTGATCTTAGCTTTTCGTTTGGGAAGTGGTGTGTAGAATCTGATTGTTGCTCTCGGGTGGCTGGTTTTTTTTTTTTTTTTGTTTTTTTCTCGATATCTGGTGGTGGTCTGATAAAAATGTAGTGACGTTGTGAAGATAAGCGACTTCTTTCGAGATGAGCTGTAATGCTGTGCGGTCAGTTGTAAAATGCCAGAGGAAGCAAGTAGTGATTTTGGAATGTTTCTAAAAGGACGAGCTATGCCGGTTGATTATTGTTGAGAAAGTTAAGAGGTGCTACCTTCGCCTGGTGCTTGAAGGAAGGCTGTTGATTAGTATGAAACAGACGACTACCGTTTTCTGAGTGAAAGAAGGACGAAAGCAAAGGGTGACTTGCTGCACTTTGTGAAATGGCGTCACGCTCTTTCTCCCCAGTTGATTGATGTGTTGGTGTGACGCCTTCCTCCATTCCTTCAGTAATCCCATCTCGACCCGACTGTTCCAGCTAAAGAAAATAATCATGTAAGTTTTGAAATATTATTTTGCCTTTCACATTCACTTAATTGTATCTATTGTATGCTTGTTAAATTAGCTTTCTCTTACCCGAAAGACCACGTAGCAATTTCTTTAAGAGCTGAGTTTGTCCGAAGAACAAAGATTGGTTGCCTTTATTTAATAACTGTGGTCTGTGAGGTATAACAGCTCATTTGTACTAGTTTTTTTTTGTAATTACTACTGATGTCATTTTCCTTAAGTATAAATTAATGTTGATAGACTAAATAATTTGTATAGCCCTGTTTAAATAATGTAGTAAAATACAGTTTTTTAGCTAAATTAAAATTTGTGCATTGTAAAAATCAAAGTTTAGTATCTGTGTTTTTTTTTTTTTTTTTTTTTTTTTTTTTTGTGAAATGTACGTTTGGAAGTTATTTTTCTAGAGAAACATGAGTTGTTGTACTCCTGTCTACGGGTATTGTTTTACCCATTTTTCTGAACTCGTGTTATTGCGACTAAAAATTTAATAAGTAATAGGTTAAGTTTTAAGAACACAACGCGAACTTAACCTTTTTTGTTGTTTGTAGGGATTAAAAGTAAAAGTAAATATCCTATACGATCTAAGCAGAAATGTTAAATGTTTTGTTATTTATAATTCATAATTTAAATGTTTTTGGTGTATTAAGGAAGTAATTTAATTAAGTGATTTATTTGAGCAACTTGGTATAACCCTATAGATAAAAGAATATATATATATATATATAAGATAAGATATTAGTATCTATTAGTTACAGTTAAAGAGATTGAAGTAAAAAGAAAATTTGATAAAAGTATAACATAGAATTTCATTATATTAAAATAAAAATAAAGTAAATGGCCTGATCCCTTTTCGTTGTTGTAAAACATCAACCAATATATTAAAATTTTATTGCATAAATGATCAAATTTTTTTCCTAATAACACTGCTCGGCAGGAAAATTGCCTCTGACACCATTTTAGCATATTCTTATATAAAATGACCTCCTGAATCCGAATAGGACGCCCATTTTGCCCTATCACCTACAATTTTTTAGAAATGGACTCCTATTTTTATCATTTTTGGTGATTTTGTGGCTATAAATTTGATTTTTAGGAGGTGGGAGTATTATTTTAATCTTTAAATATCTTCTAAGGGGTTACAGAATTGGAAAATTCTAAAACATGGACGTTTGCGACAAGCTTTTTTTTTGGGGGGGGGGTTGGAGGGGAGGGATCTGCCACTGAAATTAGGCATTACATATCTTATATTTGTTTTTTAATCTACTATTAATGTTATTTTTTAAACTATACATTTTTTTTGTTTTTAGGTGTTAAATTAATTCTTTTTCATTCTTCAAATCAAATTCATGGTCATATAAAATTATCGAACAGGGAAAGAAATTGAGGGGGGAGTAGTGTATTTAGAAAACTGGGCAAAATGGGAGTCATATTCGGATTCAGGAGGTCATTTTTCATAAGGATCAGCAAGAATGGCATCAGATCTCGTTTTTTTTTTTTTTTTTTTTTTTTTTTTTCTGAGCAGTGTTATTACTACCCAGTAATTATGGAATTGAAATTAAATGAATTTCTATCATGGTACTGTGCTTGTATTGGCTGAACAAATGGAATAAAATAACTGTAAATAAAATAACTGTCTTATCAGCAAATCATGCAGGTCAGTTCTCATTCACGATTCCTCAAATGGTACAGCGTTTGAATCGTTAACGCAAAAGTCTTAGATTCAAATCCTGACCTAGACGCTATTCATTCTCGTAAATTTAAATTAGATAAATCCATTAAAAATTAATTGCATAAATTGTTGAAGTTATCATAGTAGTTCTGGCAACATAAATTTAAGTTGATCTTCTAGATTCCCTCCCCCCCTCTATTTTTTTCTAAGTGTGTGTGCATATGTAGTCAAACTACTTTTAGCATAGCTACCAACATTTTAATTTATTCCGGAGTATTATCAGCCCCGGCTTTATTTCGCACTACTTTATAGAATTTTTCCCCCGGTGTGTAACTACAATAAAAAAAGGAAAAAATTACTCTTAAAAAATAGGTGATATGAAATAAAGGCGGGGCTAAAAATACTTCCAATAAATTAAAGTGCTGGCAGCATTGCTTTCATAAAGAAACTTGGCTGAGAATGTTACTTAGTAATGCAAAGCAGTATTATTCTCTTATATCTTTTGGAAGGTGATAAAATATTGAGTTAAAAGTTTGAAAGGAGGAGGGAGAATTGCTATACAGATTTTTTTTTTTTTTTTTTTTTTTTTTGGCCGGGGGGGAGGCATTATTATACTGGAACCTACGATTTAAAGTAGATTTCAAACAAATGCGAATGTCCATGCTTGTACTGGAATTTGAAAGTGTCATGTTCGAATTCTGCTTTAGACATAAATATTAGTGGTGGTTAGGATTTTCTTTAAAAACCACAGATTTCCGAAATTAAAATATCTAACTATTTTTCTAACAAAAATACTGAGAATCCACTTACTTTTCTAAATTTACCATTTATTTTAATTTAGAAAAATAAATAAAATATATTGTATCTCCCTTAAAAATAAATAAATAAATAAAAATAAACATATATACTATCAAATAAAATTTAATGTTTCTTGCAAAAGATATAAAACTTGTAATTTTTATTAAAATAATATTCTCTGGAGAAGGATATCTAGATTTCAGTTGTTTGTACAAATGCTTTGAAGTATTATTTTATTTTATTATATATATATATATATATATATATATAGGGGAGGGTCGGGAGGGATGGGACACCTAAAATTATTCTTAAAATCAACAATGTATTTAATTTCTGTCACTTCCACCAGGTGAAGTGACTACAGCCCCATATTCATTGCTATGTATCATTTTAGTGTGAGAATTCTGTAAGTTTATGTAACAAAAAAACTATTTTATAACACCAAAAGTAAACAATTGCTTCATTTTCAAGGCAAGTTTTCAATCTCACTCACTGATGTCAGCACAATTACTTTTCATATTTTATATACCTAATAATATAACTTTTATGAATTAGTAGCTAAATTAAGCCTAAAAGTTGCATATGTCTATTAATAAATTATTTTTTTTTGAAAAATAATGATAAGGGAGTGATGGGACAGAGCAGTTCATGGAGGGGTGGGACATATAAGAAAAGGAAGAAGAATGAAGATTCTGATACTCCATAAACAGAGAATATCAAGAGGCAAATGTATGAATATATGGAAGAGAAAATGCACGAAACAAATTCAAAATCATGGAAAATAATTGGTGTGGAACTCACACGAGTTTTGTCTAAACTTTTAACTTTTAAAGATACTTTATTTCTCCCATACAGTGGCGGACATAATTATAAGATACCTATCTAATTTGACAAATAGTGAAAGAAAAGATTCAGAGATTAAAAATGTTTTATCAAATACGTCAAAAACATAAATTTATTCTGTTATCACACGTAATTCTTTTACAGAAATGATATTTTTATAGAGTTTAATAAAAAAAAATTAAAAATACCATGGACAAAATTATAAGACACCCTAACATTTTAATTAAAACACCTGCTTTTTTACGAAAATAATGTGCAATAGGGAAATTTTCTGCATGCTGTTATGACGTCAGCAGTTAACTAAAGCAGACGATAACCGACTTCACGCATTTACAAACATACCACGAGGTACAGAATTAAAAGAAAGTGAAATTCGCGAAATTAGGACATTAAATGGAACTGGTGCTTCAATTAATAATATTTCAAAAGTTTTTAAACGCTCTAGATGTGCAATTAGAAATGTTTTGAAAAGAGGAATTAATGGATCAGTGATTAAAAGATCTGGACGTACTCCTTGCTTGTCCTCGAGAGACAGACTCCATGTGCTTTCGCTCGCTACACAGGATAAGATGACCACTACGGCATTAAAAATTATTTGAAACTGAATTGTTCAAGGCGAACCATTCGCAGGGAGTTGCATAATGCTTCCTATGTGAAATATAAAATATTGAAGAAAAAACCACCGCTTCTAAGCCGGCACAAAATGGAGCGTCTAAACTTCGCTAAACAAACTATGGTCTGGACCTCCAAATGGTACTCTGTGTTATTTTCTGATGAAAAAAAAGTTTAACCTATAGATGGTCCTGATGGGTTTCAATATTATTGGCATGATTTACGGAAGTCTTCTCATGTACTAATGAGCCACCAAATGGGTGGAGGCTCAGTAATGGTTTGGGCTGGTTTTTCGGCTCAAGGGAAAACGGATATTGTTTTTGTGCATTCAAGAATGAATTCCGAAAAGTATAAGAATCTTCTTAAAGATCAACTAGCCATATACGGTGAACTTCTTTGTGGCGAAAACTACATTTTCAGGCACGATAACGCGCCGATTCATGCATCACACGAAACAAAAAAGTGGCTTTCAGAGCAAAGTATCAATGTTTTCCCGTGGCCTTCTCGCTCCCGAGACTTAAATCCTATCGAAAACTTGTGGAGGATCTTAGCTTGTGCGGTTTACCGAAATGGGAGGCAGTTTATATGTGTCGAAGACCTAAAGAATGCTATAAAATGTGCTTGGGAAGAACTGTCTTGCGATATTTTGTTAGAATTGATAGATTCGATGCCGAATCGCTTCTTTCATGTTATAAGAAACAATGGCGGCTCCACCAAATATTGAATAACCATGTTAGAGGATTTTCTTTTAGACCATTAGTGTCTGCTAATTATGTTGACCACTGTATTTGGAAAAAACGGTTGGTGTCTTATAATTTTGTCCATTATGTTTTTAAGTTTTTTTCATTAAATTGCATTGAAATATCATTATTATAAAATAATTATATCTGATAACAAAATAAATTTATGTTTTTGACGTATTTGATAAAACATTTTTAAGCCCTGAATCTTTTCTTTCACTATTTGTCAAATTAGATAGGTATCTTATAATTATGTCCACCACTGTATATGTATGAGAAATTAATTTTAATTCCTGAGCAGTTTTCCTGGATATGATAAAATATAGAAAAGAAATTACATTCATGAATTACAGTTAGGATTTCTTGGTAATATTTGTTCTTGAGATGTGCTGATAACACACACAGACTAGACACTAAAAACCTTATTAATGTTCAGGGAATCACAAAACATGTAAATGTAACAAAAACTTAATTTGGAATATTTGAACTAAAAACAATAGTTTCTCTGCTAGAAGTAATAATAATAATAATAATAAAAAAAAAAGAACTAATCGAGCATTTGAAAATTTTATTTAAGTGGTAACATTATATTCTAATGTTGGATAAAATTAGATGCTATTAATAATTAAATAACCTTACATACATAGTGACCCACTGTTTTTGTCATTTTTCATAGTATGCCAGTATATTATGTACTTATTTTAACTTTATAAACCTTTCCCATCCCACTCTCATATAAGGGAGGGATGGGACATTTTTATGACTATGTTAATTGCTTATGAAATTAATATTTTAATAATTGTCATCAAATTTATATTTTTAAAAGCTGTTAAAGTGTTTTAATTAATTTGTTTCACTAAAACTTACAGTGTTGTACCAGTAAAAGTAAATTTGTAAAAAATATTTTTGTCAAAAATGTTCCATCCGTCCCTACTCTCCCATATATATATATATATATATATATATATATGTATATGTATTAATAGTAAAAGCCGAGAAATATTTATATAATATAAAAATAATATTTTAAAACATATTTAAATTTTAAAACTTCTTCACACACTATAAATTTTAAGCCAGAATAACCGTTGTTTTTGCCTCCAAGGCAGTAGCACGTGTTTTTTTTTTTTTTTTTGCACCTAATGAAGAAAGGCTACGTCCTTTCAAAACCGGTTGTGCTGGCTTGAAATTTATGGTGTGTGAAGAAGTTTTAAAATTTAAATATTGATTGTACACTAGTTTTTAATTGAGTTTTGTGATTTTAAAACATAGTGAAAGCCGAGAAACAGAAACAAAATCACTGAATATATCCTCTTAATATCAAAAGGATTATATGTATATACTATATTTTTACTTTCCGAACACTGTAGTGAGGAAAGTATTGTAATCATGTCAAAAATCCGAATTCGAGATTTTGATGTTTCTATACGTTTTGAGGTCCCCTGAGTCCGTTTTCACTATTTTTACGATGATATATGTATGTGTGTGTGTATGTGTGTATGTGTGTATGTCTGTGGGTGAACACGCTAGCGTCTAAACGCTTCGTTCGATTAACCTGAAAGTTGGTACGCATATTGTAAGTCACCATAGTACGAACCCTATAGATTTTGGTGAATCTAGCACTTATAGTTTTTTTACAGGGACACAAATAAAAATTCTTTATCATTATGGCCTATGGGAGCAAAATCTTAAAAGTGCGATAGCATCTAAACGCCTTATTCAATTGAGCAAAAATTTTATACACATATTATAGATCAAAAATACTCAATCTGTATAGATTTTGGAGAATCTAGCACTTATAGTTTTTTTACAGGGACACAAAGAAAAATTCTTTATCATTATGCCTATGGGGCCAAATTTTTAAAAATGTGATAGTGTCTAAACGCCTTATTAATCCGAGCAAAAAAATTGTACACATGTTATAGATCACAGTTGAACTAACTGTATAGATTTTGGTGAATCTAGCACTTACAGTTTTTTTACAGGGACACAAAGAAAAATTCTTTATCATTATGGCCTATGGGACTAAATTTTTAAAAGTACGATAGCATCTAAACAACTTATTGAATTCAGCTGAAAATTTATATGAGTATTATAAATCACTGTTGCACTAACTATAAGCATTTTGGTGAATCTAACATTTATAGGTTTTTACAGGGACACAACGAAAATTTCTTTGTCATTATGATCTATGGGCTCAAAGTTCAGTAGCGTTAAATAAAACAACGCGTAATAGATGGAGAAAAATACTCAAACACTCTATTATGGTTTTCTCTCTTTTGTTTGTTTAACAACTACTCTTTCTTTACTTTATCTACAAAACTGTTAATTACTCAATGTTCGGAAAGTCGAGTGGAGTCACTCCAGATTTTTTCAGGAGTTATAAGACAAATTATTTATTAGCTAGTATTATACTTTTACTGGATTCATATCTTTACTAGTTTGTTAATTACTATCCTTTTTTTTTTTTTTTTTTT
This sequence comes from Salticus scenicus, assembly GCA_963930645.1. NCBI lineage: Eukaryota > Metazoa > Arthropoda > Arachnida > Araneae > Salticidae > Salticus > Salticus scenicus. The sequence continues at coordinate 110,853 of CAWVNO010000533.1, read as the reverse complement.
TTTTTAATTCGTGTTTTTATTCTTTTAGTTGATATTCGAACAGTTATTTAAATATTCTAATTATCGTTTCTATAAATGAAGCATACAGCAGGGTTCTCAGCAATCACTATTTTGAATACCTTTTTTTATAAAAGGCAATCTTTGTTTTATTCTTTCGAAGATATATATACTACAAATGATTAATAATAATTACTTAAATCTTAATAATTACTTTAGAAAAAAAAGTGGTTATCAAAATTGTGACTGCTGAGAGCCCTGCATATGGAAATGTCTATCAGATTATTTGTATTTGCTCAGGATTACATTATATCGCACATCCGAAAAGTTGCATTGAAAAATCAGCCTAAAGATAAGAATAAAGCATTGATTAGCCTACAATAAAACTGACATAAATGTATCTCGTGGGTAAATTGCGAGATAGAAATATGATGCTTTTCGTGCCCATTGGGGTACCTCATACACATTTTTCAGTTAAATGAACTGAATTTTGCTATTTTTGTCTTACGTCCCTTTTCTTGCCGATATCATAATCCAAGGCAAGGTAATTATTGCACTTTGAATAGGTTTTAACGTCAACTTAACAAAGAAAAAAATTTCATTTACTTTGAAGTAAAAACTGCATTAAGGTAATCTTTTCTTCCTTAAAAAACTAACATGCACGCTTTTTCTTGTATCCTGAATATAAAATTAGTAATTTTAATTGAGAATTTAAAAGATGATACAATATTATCTAAAGATTACATTGCTCCGCATGAAAATTGCCTCTAACACCATTTCAACATATTCTTATGTAAAATGACCTCCTGAATTCGAATCTGACGCCCATTTTACCCTATCACCCACCGATTTTTTGGAATGGCCCCCTATTTTTATCATTTGTCGGTGATTTTATGGCTATAAATTTGATTTTTAGGAGGGGAGGAGGATTATTTTAACTGTTAAATATCTTCTGAGGGGCTACAGAGTTAAAAATTTGTAAAACATGGACATTTATGACAACATATATATATATATATATTTTTTTTTTTGGGGGGGGGATGAAATTAAGCATTATGTATCTTACATTTATTTAATCTGTTATTAATGCAATTTTTTAAACATTATATATATAATTTTTAGGTGTTAAATTAATTATTATTCATTCTTCAAATCAAATTCATGGTCATAAAATTACTAATGAGGGAAAGAAATTGAGGGAGGGGGTGATATTTCTAGAAAACGGTGGGTGTCTGGACAAAATGGGATCCATATTCGGATTTAGGAGGTCATTTTACATAAGAATCAGAAAGAATAATATCAGAACTCCATTTTTTTTTTCTTTTCTGCAGAGCAGTGTTATTAATAGTTTTACATAACAACTTTACTGTTTCAATATTTCTGGGTTATAAGGAATTAGCAATTAATTAGTTCAAGCTGCTTAAGCTTGTGTAAAATTATATTTCCATAATATGGAAATATAATTTTTTAAGAATATAATAAAAAAAAATATATACAGATTATCATTAGAACTATTTCCTTTCTCTATATCAAGTCCGGTACATGAGATTAAAATTCTAAAAATTTTGAGGGATTTCAATTGTATACATTTTATTGTGCTATTAAAATGTATTTTTAGTTATAAAGTGTATGCAATGTCATTAATATTATTTCAAAGCATTGTGTTCTATGAGAGGTATTTCTATAAACCATATTTTCATATCTTTACTGTACACATATCTTAATGAAATAGAAATACATTATTCAAGTTCATTACTGGATGTTTCCTGTAGAAAATAGAGTAAATATCACCACTGATTTGTGTACAGGGACACTCAAAAGTATTCCAAAGCATTGCGTTCTATGAGAGATATTTCTCTAAATCAAATTTTAATAACTTTACTTTCTACGAAGTTTTATGAAAGTGAAATATGTTATTTGCGTGCACAAAAGAATGCTTTGCATAGAATATAGCATGATTAGTATTAGATTTACATGGTCACACAAAAATATTCATTTATATTAAAAGCTATTAATAAAAATTTGCTAGAATTGTACTTTCGTTTACATTAAGCGTTTTTAACACTTTCTAACATTTGTCAAGTGTGAATATGATTTCAATTTGTGTATATGTCCGTCTGTCTGACCGTGCTTTAACTCCGTGCCTTATTTATGGAATTTTTTGAAACTGATATATGTTATTCAAGTTTACAATCGAGTGTTCCCTATTGAAAATGAAGTTTATACCACTACTAGTTTGTGCACAGGGGAACCCAAAAATATTCGAAAACTGTGTGTTCTATGAGAGGAGTTTCTATAAACCATATTTTAATACCTTTACTGTATAGAAACTTTAATGAAATTTTAATATGTTATTCAAGTTCCATTTCGGATGTTCCCTATGTAAAATCGAGTACATTTCTAACTTTTTTTGTGTACAGGGGCACTGAAAAGTATTCCAAAGCATTGCGTTCTGTGAGAGTTATTTTTAGAAACTAAATTTAAATAATTTTACTTTGCACAAACCTTAATGCAATTGAAATAAATCATTCGTATGCACAAAAGACTGCCTTCTATATAATATAGTATGATTAGCATTAGATTTACAGGGCCACACAAAAATATTCAGTTACATTATAAGAGCTATTAATAAAAATTTGCTAGAATAGCACTTTCGTTTACATTAAGAGTTTTAACACTTTCTTCTATTTTTAGTGGGAATGTGATTTCAATTTGTGTATCTGTCTGTCTACCTTTCTATCTGTTTGTTTCCGGCTCCTAGCGTCGGTAAATATTTTTAGAATTTTTTAAAAATGATACTATCAAGTTCACTATGATATGTTCCCTATTTAAAATGACAGTAATGGATCCTGTGCAACTAGTTTGTTTACAGAGATGACAAAAAAAAAAAAAAAATGTCAATGGATTAAGTTTAAGGACAGAATTTTTTTAAAGTTATATTTAAAATCTTTCGATTGTAAAAATCATAAAAACATTCACACGTATTTTTAATATTCTAAAATAATTTTTTGTATAGAATATGATATGATTAACTTTTTCAGATTAAAAGTTATTCGATACAACAATTACGTACAGTTGGAAAGTGTTACTTATCAATGCGTGCTGCATAATTTTTCTTTCTTTTTTTTATCTTATGAATAATTACGTTGAGTTAAAATTATTTTCAAACTATTAAAAACCACAATAAAAGGAATACATTTAATAAAATGGCATCTGTTAACGTAAAAGTAAAGTAAAACTTTAATATTTGATTCCTCGAAATACACTGTGTCCCAAAAGTTTAGACAATCTATAAAACTTGCATTAACAAAAAAAGTAATAAGGTACAATTAAAATTCGCTAGATAGGTAATAAACAAAAACAGTTTTGCTGATATACACATAAAAATTATGGTCAAAGGTTTAAATTATAAAATATACATTAAATATATAAAAATGTGCTGTTCAAAAGTATAGACACCTGTAAGTGTTTTTGGCTTTACATTTATAAGAGTAACTAAAAACTTACTTTTAATATTAAATTGTATTGCTACGACCCTTTATAACATGAAATACACGTTGTTCCATAGAATTATTTAAGCGTTGAATTACTGAAGGAGTTTTTTTATACCACGCTTTGTCAATTGCAGTTTTTAAGTCATTTTACGCATGTACATTGCGTTCCATTTTCATATATTTTACAAGATGAGATCTCCCAGTACTTTTTGAAATTCTGGAAGTTGATGCAATTCCACGCACAGATAAATTATCAACTAAAGCCTTATTTAATAATAATATTTTATCATCACGTAGCGTTGTTTTCTTTGGTTTCCGACTCGCTTTCGAGTATTCCATGTTCCATCTGATTTCCTGACTCTATAAATACTGCTCAAGGATCTCTTTATTCTTCTCAATATTTGTACTGGATTTTGTCCTTGCCTTTTTAATTGTAAAATCTTAATAATTTTATCTTTAGAAATTTCTTTAGAACGTGGCATTTTTTAACAGAATACGCAGGACACATCTTTTCCGAATCACAAACAAAACAATGCATTGAACTCATTAAATTATTATGCTAAATATAAAGCAGACGATATTTCAATTAAAGGAAAAGGTTATTCTGCATTTATAGAAGCAGGCGACAGTAAAAATATTTTATTTTGTGAACAAAAATGTAAAAGAAAACATGCAATTCTGTATTGTGTCTATACTTTTCGGACAGTACATTTTTATATCATTTAATGTACATTTTATAATTTCAAACCTTTGATCATAATTCATGTATCTGCAAAACTGTTTTTATTTATTGCCTATCTCACGAATTTTAATTGTACATTATTAATTTTTATGTTATTGCAAATTTTATTGATAGTCTGAACTTTTGGGACACGGTGTACACTTTGAAACATTACCGCTTGCTTTATTTTATTTTATTTAGACAAATTATTATAAAAATAAATCAATAATCATTTACCTTCAATTTAATGTCACCCGCACTCGCTTCGTATTTCGCGAGATGACAACAACATGATAACAGATGTAGCAAGGCAACTATATGCAAATAAGAAGTAAGAGCATGCGCGGAGAGTTAAGGACATTTTAAGCCAGAAATATGCTTGATTTGGCATGCGTAATTTTCCTAACTTGAAGTTGGTCTGAGATAGCCTTAAATTAGCAACTTTGCTCTGTCATGATAAATTCACTTGAAAGCCAACCTTGTTTCAAGGAAGTGTGCTATGATGGACATGGAAGGGAAGCAAATTATAAAAGTCACCACTTTATCTTGTTTATTCACTATGTGGCAAGTGGATATTTTTAGGTGGTTTAGTTCATTGTACATTAACCTCCAAAATACAGTTTGAAAATATGGCAAAAAGAAAAAAATCCACTTATGGACCACTAGATACTGTAAAAGGTACATTCCCTCTTACAATTTTCCTCGCCTCTGGTCATAAAATCCCAACAACTCTATGGCAAAATTTGTCTATAGAATAACTCATTACCTAATGTTATTGAATAAATTGAAGCACTAAAAACGAAACTTTCGAGATGTCACATGCCTCATTAAAAATAATGAAATAACAGAAAGTTAGGTGTCAAAAATGACGACTGGTTATAAAATCACAGTCGTCAAAACAAAATTTATAGTTGCAAAATACGACTAGCAACCACGAAATTCGAGCTCTGCTCATGGGTCTGTCCAGACTTTTCAGTCAGGGTCTTTCTTTTACGAAATTGTGAAAAATCTGTACGTAATTTTGTGAATCTAAATTTAGCGTGAAAATAAAGCTCTTGCGAAATTCTTGGCACGAGTCCTCTTTTTGTGAAATTGTGAAAAATGTAATTTTGAAAATTAAAATTGCAATTAAGGTTTATTTTAAATAATGACAGTTCATTTTTATAGAGCTAAGCCCACAAATATGGATAGAAACCTTTTATAAATTAGAAACTGAATATCAGATATTTGGGAGAAATACAGCAGAGCGCATTCGATTATTCAGGCAGCCTATTCATAGCAGGGAAGATTAGTTTTCAAAATTAAACAGATTTATCAAAGGTCAGTTTTTATGTAAGGAGAAAATTTTCGTAATGGGTCCTTTAACAGACCTAAGTTTTCCTCACAGACCTCTTCATCTTGAAACATAATAAACTTTTCACCCTTCACAAAAATCCTTCACTCAAACAAAACCCTTCAGAAATGTTGAATGATTTAAAAAAGAAAAAAAAAAACTTGGATAAGAAAATTACATACTTTTTCGATCAGATGCAAAAATACATTATATTTCTACAATAAAACATCAAACTAGAAATAGCTAAACAATCCTTGTATTGAAGGTATTTAAAAAAGAAAAAAAAAGTACGTTTATCAATTTGCTGCGCTATTTTAGTATTGGTAGTAAAAAAAAAAAAAAAAAAAAAAAAAAAAACATGTTTAAGCAATGAAATGCATTTAAACTCAAATACATCCTATGAGCTGTGAAATTAGACATAATTAGCAATCACAATCATTCCAATGTATTTGACATTTGTTGTCATATATTGGGTTGTTCGATAAATAATGTCGTTTTTTTTTTTTTCATGTTTTTCAAAGTGAATTTATTTATACTAACAACAAACATTAATCAATGATATATTGACCATTTTGTTGGATGACCTTTTGCCATCTTTCGGTAAGTTGAAAAATTCCACGTTGGAAGAAGCCTTGGTTTTTAGAAGCGAAGGTTTTAAAAAACGAAATTATTTATCGAACAACCCAATACATTGTAATAGTCTGAAAATAAGACCAATATCCTTGCCATTCATAAAAATAAAAAAAAAAATTCTTCCCTTCTTACAAAAAAAAAAAAAAAAAAAAAAACTGTACAACTGAAATATATATAAACAAAGGAAGAATCTTAAGTAGCAGACTATTCAAAACTAGCAGCTAAATATATTAACAAAAGAAAAAGAAATGTTAATTTTCAATAGAAAACAAATACACATTAATCCAGAATTTTATTTATTTATGTATTTTTCTGTTCTCACATTCTTTTTAAATACCTCACTTTGTTTCTGAGTAATAGTGTGAAATTCTCACTCAATTTTTATGTCTGATAAGAAACCTACAACTTCAATTTACTGTCATTTTCATTCAGTTATTTCATTGTTCTATATAATTAAAATTTTTATTTTTTTACATTAATAATATAAAGAAAAACATAATTCATTTATTAGTGCTTGAGCTAAAGAAGGAAAGGAAAGTTGCTAATAGTTTAAAAAATACCCGGGCATTGAAAATATTAAAAATATATGTCAATTTAATAGTTATATGATCTAATTAAACAAGCAAATATACATAAAACATATTATTACAAAAGTAAAACAAACAAATCTAAGTGCATAAGTAATAAAACCAATATTCATAAAAGTATAATATCAAAGAAAAAGAAGAAAAAAATCATAAAAATACTAAATGTAGTTTAAAAAAAGAAAATTTTAATATACCTGAAACAATTTTCTGTGGGTAGCATGAATGTTTCAATCTTTCAATAATTTGCTGATTTAAAACCAAATTGTTAGTATAAGTGTCACAAACAGATGCCACTCTCTGTTATAAACCAGACGCGTGGGGAATCATGAAAAACTTTTGTGTGAACTATTTTTGCTGATTAATAATTTTCTTCTTATTTTTGTAGATAGACTGTTGCTATGTATTTTGATCAGAACGATTTTAGAAATAAGACGGAGAGGACTGTTGTTATAGCGTCCAATCCGAAATATAAATTTGATATGTGTGTTTAAGTTTTAATTAGAATAGAAAAAGACAACAACGACTCCAGATTATTTTTACGAGCTTTGTTTTACTTCATCTTCCATTTAAGCTCTGCCAGTAGATAAATAATCGAAATGGATTTCTACCAGAAGAGAGTCTGCATCCGTCCCATCGAAAGAATCCAAGTAGGCCCATTTTTATCTATTCATTCTCAATAAAAATGTTTAATTGCTTGAAATAAAATATACTACAAGATTACCTTACCAGTAATGTCAGAATTAAGGAAAATAATTCCACAATATTAAAATTTGCCACAATAAGAAAACTTTCCGCACAGCATAGCATATTTTATCAAATCGCAAATGCTACAGGAAAGTTCACTTAATTTTCATACAAATTCCTGTCTAACTTTCAAAATTTGAACACTTTTCGGGGAGAAAAACAAAACAATAAACAAGCTGCTTTCTTACCGTAACAAAATATCAAAAACTGCTTACTGATGCTTGCATCTTGCACAGGAGTTTTACAGGAAGTTATAAACAGACAGGAACATGTAAACTGCGATATTATAAAATCGGATTTCGCAATCTAAATCATTTAATGCAGGGACATTTTCATTGCACTCACTTATAAGCAAATCGTCAAAATATCAAATTTGTTTTTGGGTAATTTGGTTCCACCAAAAGCGATAAGCCTTTCTCATTTTAAAATCACCTCCAATTTAAATAAATTTCTTGAATTCGGCATAATACTTGCATATTAATAATGTACTGAATACTCAGCCATTGCTAACCATTATTACACACGTAGAACGCTGGCCGTTATCCGATTCGGTTCGGTTCGGTTCGGTTCGGTTCGGTTCGATGAGTACTGAGATTTATTGCTTGCCTCTAGGGCCGCTTATATCTCGAAAAATCCACACCACAAGGGTTTACAAGTTTTTTATTACAAAAAACAGACAAGTACAATATTTTTGAAGACATAAGACATCACAAACATCCATGCCCGCACCAGGATTCGAACCTGGGACCATTAGATTCGGAAGGCAGCGCCCTACCGACCGAACCACCTGGCCGGCCCGTTATCCGACACGACTTTTGAAGCAGACGACAATAGAACGCCCTCTATAGTTCAATTCAGTCGCGAATACAAGTAAACGGATTCAAGTGACAGCCACTCCGGACTGAACGGAGTCGATGCTGTACACTCGGCAACGCCTACCACACGTGACAAATAACCATAGCAACATGATGCTACGAGCTTATCGCCATCTATGGCCGAAGCAAGAAGACTCTACAGTTAAAAATTATAACGTCTACGTGTTCGGTAGCGATAAAACTATAAACAATCCGTGGAAGAACTTAAACATATTTTCTTTAAAGTTAATCTTAACAAAACATGCTTTTAAATAAGGGGTAAGTACATTAAAGTTATTTCAAATGAATTGAATAAAATTAAACAAATAAGAAATATACTTTTAACTAAAATAGTTATCATTAAGCTTTTTGTTTTTAATTTTAATACATCATTAACTCAATGACAGTATCAAATAGACAATAGCATTAAACGCTATATTTCATTAAATTAATAATTTAAACTTTAAAGATTATAAAACAAATCATTTAAAATATATCTAAATAGTAAATGAATTTAAATTTAAATTTGAGAATCAACACGGAAAGGGTACAAATTTTACGACAAGCCCCCCCCCCCCCCCCCCCCACCGTGTTAATTCGACAAACACAATCGTCAGCAATTTACAATATAAACTTTATTTAAAAAAAAAAAAAAAAATCCTTGAATATTCAGTGACTTGAAGACAGATATAATCATCATTCACATATCTTTCATAGGATATACTTCACACAAATTTGGAAGGTCTGTCATTATTCTTATAAACCATAAGATAAGCCAAAGAGCCCACATCACAATCTCAAAACAAGTAGCATTATCAATATAATATACACATCTATTTAAAAAAAGAACAAGATATTAATACAGAGCATATATGCATAACATTTCAAGGAAACCTCCTCTTCCCATTCCCCATTGTCAAAAAAAAAAAAAAAAAAAAAAAAAAAAACAAGATGATATTCACAAATATATGAAACAATTATATAACGAACACATAACCAATTACACGTGGCGCCACGAATTTCCTCCCATACGAAGTTAAACTATACGTCACTACACAATGGAAAATGCAAAAAAAACCCTCGAAGAAAATGCATACATATCCCTCCAAGAAAACATTTTTCAATTTCAAAAACAAAAAAAAAATCTAAATATAATATAAGTTTAAAATTTAAAATTTACTTTATATACATTTACTTAATAAATACTTTATTTACAAATTTAGACATATCACTTTTAGTAAGGGGCTTTGTGAAGGGATCGGCAAAGTTAGCTTTAGTATTTACATATTTTAAATCACACCTTTCCTCAAATAACCATTCACGGATGAAAAATAATTTAACATTAATATGTTCAGATTTGTTATTCTCTATAGGAGATCTCTTAAAATTAATAGCTGCCTGGTTATCAGCAAAAAGTATTGGTGGTTCATATGAAATAGAAATTAATTTAAAATCAATACAATCTCTTAATATATTATCGAACCACATTAATTCTGTGTGATGGGGTTACCATCACACATGGATACGAATTCGCTTTCCATGATTGAAACGCAAACACTTTTTTGCTTAAAAGTTTTCCAAGAAATAGGGCTATTACCTAAAAATAGAATTTGTCCCCCCATTGATACAAAATCATCTCTATTCATCGCGAAATCAGCGTCAGAGAAAGTAGTTAAACATGGATTAAAACAATTTAAGTTTAATTTTAAATCTCGAGTACACGAAACATACCCAAGTAATTTACTTAAACCATTCCGATGATTAATCCCCGGTGAATTTTTAAATTGACTGAATATATTAACTGCATAGGCAATATCAGGTCGTATCCTGTTTGCGATGAAAGATAAACATCCTAAGATATTCCGATATGGAAATTTAGACTTTTCATCAATTTCATTTTGTTTAGCAGGACAATCTTTTTTTGAATATTTAATGCCTTTTACAATAGGTAATAAACAAAAAGAAATATTAAAAGATTTAAACCTGTCATAAACTTCGTTAATATATAATTCCTGAAATTTTGTACTGAACTGTTTTCATAATTAAATTCTACACCGAGTAATTTCTTGGTTTTACCTAAAATTTTTATATCAAATTTACATTTTAATAAATTAAGAATTTTATCTACAGTCGGTAACAAAAGTCTCCGAACACTAGCAAACATTCCTATACCAAAAAAGTAGAGACAGCTGCCTGGTTATCAGCAAAAAGTATTGGTGGTTCATATGAAATAGAAATTAATTTAAAATCAATACAATCATTTAATATGTTATCAAACCACATTAATTCTGTGTGATGGGGTTACCATCACACATGGATACGAATTCGCTTTCCATGATTGAAACGCAAACACTTTTTTGCTTAAAAGTTTTCCAAGAAATAGGGCTATTACCTAAAAATAAAATTTGTCCCCCCATTGATACAAAATCATCTCTATTCATCGCGAAATCAGCGTCAGAGAAAGTAGTTAAACATGGATTAAAACAATTTAAGTTTAATTTTAAATCTCGAGAACACGAAACATACCCAAGTAATTTACTTAAACCATTTCGATGATTAATGCCCGGTTAATTTTGAAATTGACTGAATATATTAACTGCATAGGCAATATCAGGTCGTGTCCTGTTTACGATGAAAGATAAACATCCTAAGATATTCCGATATGGAAATTTAGACATTTCATCAATTTAATTTTGTTTAGCAGGACAATCTTTTTTAGAATATTTAATGCCTTTTACAATAGGTAATGAACAAAAAGGAATATTAAAAGATTTAAACCTGTCATAAGCTTCGTTAATATATAATTCCTGAAAAAATTGTACTGAACTATTTTCATAATTAAATTCTACACCAAGTAATTTCTTGGTTTTACCTAAAATTTTTATATCAAATTTACATTTTAATAAATTAAAATTTTTATCTACAGTCGGTAACAAAAGTGTCCGAACACTAGCAAAAATTCCTATACCAAAAAAGTAGAGTTAAATAGTTGTTTTGTTAAATAAATCCATGTCGAATCATGTTCTTAGACTGACAAAGAACATGATTCGACAAGGATTTATTTAACAAAACAATATTAACTCTACTTTTTTTATATAGGGATTTTTGCTAGTGTTTGGACACTTTTGTTACCGACTGTATTTGAAATTGATTTTTACCAAACAAAACTAAATCATCAACATAAACTAATAAAACAACATAATTTTCAAAATGATATGAACAATTACACCAGTTAAATTTATTGAACCCCAAATCTAAAAGTACTTTATTCAACTCATAATACCAGAGCCGACCACTCTGATGAAGGCCGTATAACGCTCTGTCTAATTTACAAACGAGATTTTACCTTCCCTTAACAACATATCCTTTCGGCTGAGACACATAAATTTCTATTTTTAAAGGTGCATAAAGGTAAGCACATTTATATCGCATTGAACATTATGCCATTTATAACTGGAGACCAATAATGAAAAAAAGAAATGTATTACTGAGAAATTAACGACGGGTGAAAATGTCCCGTCATAAGTATCCCTCTTCATCTGATGAAAGCCCTGGGCCACGAGCCTCGCTTTAAAGCGGGCAACGTTTCCTAGCTCATCTCTTTTAACGGCGTATACACATCTATTTCACAAAACTTTTTTTCCCTCCGGTAAATTAACTAAATGCCAAACTTTACGGGTTTTCATATTGTTTATCTCATCATCCATGGCATTTTCCCATTCAACACATTCTGAAGATTTAACAGCCTGATTATTCGTTTTAGGTACAGGGATAACTAGTCATGATTTTTTATGAGTTAAACTTGAAGTTGGGTTATCCGAGTTTTGCTGATCCACTACCCCCTCAAACACATTGCTACTAGAGAAATAAAAGAAATTAGAGTCAAAAATTAAATTATGTTTATCACAATACTTTTTGACATCGTTCATTGACCTCAATCTAGTTTTAGTTTTGTCCGGATAATAGAACATGTCAACTCTGTCACCAATTTTTCTGGGTACGGGTTTCCTATTTCAAGTAACTGAAGAAAGAGGTTTAAGAGAAGATTTACCTACAGGAGTTTCATCGACGGACCCCTCATCAGAATCATCGGGCCCACCTCCGAAAGCAATGCCAACAGGATTGGAAACTTGACAATCAACTGGACTTTCTGGAAGTAAGTCCAATTCCTCAAATGAGGTGCCCATCACCGCTCCACTGCATTTACTAAATAGCTGATCAGAGAACGTTACGTTTATAGTTTCAACTATTTTATCCTCATCCTCCAACCAAATTCTATACCCTTTAGTTTTTAGTGCATAACTATCAGTACTCCTTTTTTAGCCTTAGGTTCAAGCTTGTGGTTTCTACGTTGTTTTGGGATCCCTACACATGAAACTAACCCAAATGGCTTAAGGTGCCTTACTGATGGTTTAAACCCAGGACATAACTCAAAAGGAGTTTTAGTTTGCCCCCTATGGATTAAACGGTTCCAAGTGTACGTGAAATACAACATTGCATCGGGCCAAAAATAAAAAGGCAAACCACTATCCGTGACAATAGCTCTAACACAATTTAAAGAAGTTTGATTAAATCGCTCACTTAACCCATTTTGTTCAGGTGTGAACGTGTTAGTTAACTCGTGAACAACTCCATTTTTACTACAATATGCTTTGAAGTTGTCATTTACAAATTCGGAACCATTATCCGTACGAATAGCTTTTAACTTTCTATTCAAACTATGTTCTGCCTGTGCAATGTGTCTCTCGAATACACCAGAAACATGAGACTTATCCTTTAAAGGATAAACAGCAACCCGTTTAGAAAATCCATCAATTATGGACAAAAAAATGCTTTCCCCGTTTCTCCCAGTTACTTTAATTGGGCCCCAAACGTCCATAAATACTTTCTCTAACGGTGATTTTACGCCATGAACATGGGAAGATTTAAAAGACACACGGTTTTGTTTACTAATCTTACAAAGTTCACAAAAAAATTTCTTAGACTTAAGTTTAGGAAGGCCCCTCACCCCGTTCTTCTTGCTAGTATTTACAATAGTATCAGGACTTACATGCCCAAAGCGAGCATGCCAATACCCAATTTCATTAACTTTAGCAAATGAAGTTGAAGGATTTTCTGAGTACCCCCATTCACATTGTTCCCCTTTTTAACTTTAAAAACGTTAGGGTATAAGTAATAAACGCCGTCTTTAATTTTAGCAGTAAAAATATGTCTTTTATCTTTACCGAATGCCGACACTCGACCCCTACTTCCAGAGTATGTGGCACCATTTACATCTAATTTGGGACCTGATATTAAATTCCTTCGTAACTTTGGAAAATACAAAACATCTTTTAAATACAATACATTTTTACCAAAATTTAGTTTAACAGTTCCTTTAGCAGTAACAGGAAAACTAATACCATCGATCGCGACAAAAACCTCTTCTCCCTCAACAGAAATATAATGCTGAAAAAGATTTGAATTTCTTAAAAAGTGGTGTGACGCAGCGGTATCAAAAATCCCACTATCATCATCACCTAAATTACTAAAATTAGCTTGAGCTATGTAGTAGGAGGGGGAGATTTGCATATGTCACGACCGTTGGAGTTAAACTTTAAATTTCTAGGTTTAAATTTAGCATTACTATTCAAAAAACAGTTTTTCTTTAACTGACCAATACGGCCACATTTAAAACAAGTCAAAGGCTTTTTACCTCTATGTTGAATATTCTGGATCTCTATACCGTTATTGGCATCTCTCTTAATATTGCCTTCTCGAAGCTGCAAGCGTGATTCTTCCGCTGTTAATTCGGACACAATAGCCTGGAACTTGAACTGGTCATTCTTCCAGCGTAGCAAATTTCTGCACTGCAGACTCAAATTTGGAAGGTAAGTGTTGCAGAAGTTGAAAACAACAATACACATCCTCCATAGCAGGGCCAATTTCACGCAGCTGGTCCAGTATTCTGGATAACCGGGTCACAAAATAATTTACACTTTCATTTTCAGACATTCTACAATTAATGAACTCTGTAAACAATCCCATATGATGAGCTCTTGGATCTGATATAAAGGTCTTCTTCAATGTCTCCCAAGCTTCTATAGCACAATCACAATTTTCAATAAAGCTTCTGACTTCAGGCGATGTATTTAAGTAGATTGTAGATAACGCGACTCGACTACATGATTTAAAATCTTCCACATGTTTTGAAGTTAGCTACTTCAACAGGCAGTTTTTCTTTCTTACATATTATATTCCAGCAATTTCTTTTAATTAAAATAAATTTAATGTCCTTGACCCACGTAACATAATTATTCATCCTTAATTTTTCAATAGTGGGATTTAAACTCACTGCCATTTCAATTTCTTATCTCCAAACAACTAGAATGCCACAAAAACTATTATCAAAATTTTAAATGTTATGAGCTGACAACGAGTCTGGGCCCATAACCACTTGATGTGACAAAATAATTGACACGCATATTAATTAGCAGTGAAATATGCGATAGTTATTCAGCTCTAATAAATTATAAAATGATACATGTGTGGCACTCATTGAAGACAAAAGTTTAAACAAAACTGTTTATTAAACTTGAAATAACATAGTCAGTAACATTAAATAAATAAAAATGAGAGTTAAATAAAAAACTTGCTGACGAAAGTTAAATACTTTTAATATACTGCGATGAAGATTAATTTAGCTTAAGGTGAAAACGATGTTTACTTAGTGACATAACTAGATACTCAAAGCGTATCGTCCAAAATTTTCAAGTCACGAAAACGTAATTTACAAACATTATAAAATAAAATGCTTTATAACTAAACTAAAATATCAGCTCATAACTTTGAGCATAACTTAAACATAACTTTAAAAAAAAAATAAATAAATAAATAAACCCAGCTAGCAAACACTAGTCGATGCAACTATCAACTGCAAAAGAGCAAGATTACATGTTTCTTATCTCCTTTTTCCAAGTAAACGGATTCGAGTGATAGCCACTCCGGACTGAACAACCGAGGCGATGCTGTACACTCGGCAACGCCTACCACACGTGACAAGTAACCATAGCAACATGATGCTACGAGCCTACCGCCATCTATGGGCGAAGCAAGAAGACTCTGCAGTTAAAAATTATAACGTCTACGTGTTCGGTAGCGATAAAACTATAAACAATCCATGAAAGAACTTAAACATATTTTCTTTAAAGTTAATATTAACAAAACATGCTTTTAAATAAGAGGTAAGTACATTAAAGTTATTTCAAATGAATTAAATAAAATTATACTAATAAGAAATATACTTTTAACTAAAATAGTTATCATTAAGCTTTTTGTTTTTAATTTTAATACATCATTAACTCAATGGCAGTTATCAAATAGACAATAGCACGAAACGCTATATTTCATTAAATTAATAATTTAAACTTTAAAGATTATAAAACAAATCATTCTAAATAGTAAATGAATTTAAATTTAAATTTGAGAATCAACACGGAAAGGGTACAAATTTTACAACAGGAATGTCAGTTTGGCGGTAGTTTGGCAAATGAATTGGGGAATTGATGGGGATTTGATGTTCGGAAACAAAAAGGTTACTAGTCATGGATGTACTTTAATAGCTAGTCGATGATTTAATGTGTCATTAAATATGCAATCGATTATTAGCGATAGTCTGAGGGACTCCGCAAAAAGTGTTGTGAAGAAATGCCAACACAGTTTCGATCCTCTACAGATGAGATGGCTTCTTCCTTTACAGTCGGCAGCAAAATTATTCGAGCGTTAGGAGTAATTCCTATGTTAAAAAAGTGCACTTAATACTGCTTTGTTAAGTAAATATTTCTCGAGTCATGTTCTTAGTCAGTCTAAGACATGATTCGACAAGGATTCATTTAACAAAACAGTATTAAGTGTATTTTTTTTATATAGGAATTATTGCTAGCGCTCGATTAATTTTGCTGCCAATAGTAAGTGTTCTTAGTAGACAAACCGTCACATTCTGATCTTATACAGAAGGATTCGTTCCCTTTTTTGCATCACCACGTCTTTCACAGGAAATTGATAACTTGATGGAGCATAACTAATTAACATGAACACAGTCACGCCAATCACCCGGACCCTAAGTTAAACAATCACGAGAGATATACAGTTGGTAACAAAAGTATGCGAACACTAGCAAAAATTTCTATGCAAAAAAAGTACACTTCACGTGGTTTTGTTAAATAAATCCTTATCAAATCATGTTCTTACACTGACTAAGAAGAGGATTCGAGAATGATTTATTTAACAAAACCGTATGAAGTGTACTTTTTTTACATAGGAATTTTTGTCAGTGTTCGGAAACTTTTGTTACCGACTGTAATTCCCTATATACCAATATCCTCCATGCTCCCATCTAAATTAAACATCTTGGGGTCACAAATGACTTCAGACTATTCTTAGGGTTGTGAGTTCCAGATCGACGCCAATTGCTCATAATGTAGCACTAGTACGACATAAAATCCACTCATTCTCAATCCTCTAAATGCTGACTGCAGTTATGCTATTTTAATGTCGATGTTTTAATGTCAACCGAGCTTAACCAACTGGTCCAATATGGAACCCATAAAAGAAATTCACGAAGAAAAAAACTTAAAATGTCTCGAAATTATCTCATGATTCAAGTGAATTGCCATATTGTTTCGCCTTCTAAATGTGGTAAAGAATGGGAGTCATTCTTTCCGCAAAAGATCAAAAGTGTAATGGTATTATTGGAAGCAAAATTATTCGAGAGCTAGCAATAATTCCTATGTAAAAAAGGTACATTTAATACAGTTTTGCTAAATAAATCCTTGTCGAATCATGTTTTCAGACTGACTAAGAACATGTCTCAACAAGGATTTATTTAACAAAGCAATATTAAGTAAACATTTTTTACATAGGCATTATTGCCAGCACTCGAATAATTTTGCAGCCGACTGTATATCTCCTTACACCTCTTAGGAATGAGTCCCAGATAGTCTCCAGTTGCTCAATGCGTAGCTTTCGTGTGATGTTAAATACGCTGAACTCAAAATTTGGGAAATTACAGAGCTGTGTCCACTACTGGATCTGACCTTAAAATAAGATGAGCCAGTATTGGGCAGGCTGTCCACTACAGGTCATGATGGCATCTTTTGGGACCAGTAGTGGACACCCATAAAAGTACTATAAATTAATACAAGATTTAAAGAACAGCACAATAAATGAATTCTGCATAGTTATTTTAGTCCTACGAAAGCAAAAGGTAGAAGAAATCAGTTAAAAATAAGCAGTGGCAAGGCAAACAAAATTTTATCTCCTTATTCAAAATGATAAGCAAAAACGGCATAATCACAAAAAGTGCGTATTTTCTTTAGTTAAACTAATATTATTCTAAAACTGATGGCCGGAATTATTTGTAATTATAGAATTTAATAGCAGTGGAGTATAACTTCCTTCTTGAACATTGCTCGAACCTTCAGAAGGATTAGGAACCTTATTTTCCGAGTTTAAATTTAAAAGTGTCCAGAGTACAGAGTCCACTACTGGTGCGTTTACCTTAAATTCATCAAAAACTGGAGGTCGAAAATTTCCCAGAATCCAATTCTTTCTACTTATATAGACAGAAGAAAGTAAAAAAAAAGAAGAAGAAGAAGAAGCAAATCAGTGAATGCGCAAAGAAAAATCCTGTATTAATCAAACATGTGGATGCATGTGCATCTTCACCTATAGGGGTAACCGGGGTCATTTTTAGACAAAAAGTAAACTTTTGTTATAAAAAGGGTTTCTTTGGATAAAGTTCAAATTTTATATTTTTATATGATTAATATTATATGAATTATCTTATCAGAATACTCAGTTAATGTCTTTGTAAATAAAGAAAAATAAAAAATAAAAATAAAATAAATAAAATAAAAACGTATCTAAGAATTACCCTGGCAGTTGGGATAATTCTTAGAAATGCACGGGGTAATTATTAGACACTGGATTTCTATGTTTTATGAATAGCAAAAAAAAAAAAAAAAATTTTTTTTTTTTTTTTTTTTTTTTTTTACAAACAGTACTAGTCAGTCAGTATTTGTTTATATTGTGTACTTCAAATAAGGTAAAATAATTGGTAATTTAATACACACACATAAAAAGAAAAGTTACATGTTTGATTTAGCACTTTATAAAGTTTTATAAAAATCAGGGAAAACATGGCAATAACTAAAAACGTAGTTTAATTATTAAATCTGGATGTACTAGATACTAGGTCAGTTGTGGCGATAAAGCAGAAGAGTTAAAAAGTAAATTAACTCAAAAAACAGACTTTATTAACATGAAGTTATTATCCATTTCAACTTAAAACACAAATAACTTCAATTAATTTTTCTTAGTTCATTCACAAAAACGTCCTTATGGAACTTCTTAAGGGTTCTATTAACGTCAGCAATCTAATCATTGCTTGAAATTTTAAAGGGATAAACAGAATCTGTCTGAATCGGACCATAAAATAGATTCAGAAACTTTATCAAAATCTGGTACTGAAGGTCACCAAAATTTGTTGTCCTCATACCATTTCAAAAATTTCAATACCAGATGCTCTTTTTATTTTCTTTAAAGAACTCCAACACTTTCCAAATATAATATGAAGATTCATAATAAACAACAAAAACTTTATCACTATCAATCTTATTTATTACATTTGTTAAGTGTAGCTTCAGTTGATGTGGACTTTTTGGTAAGGCATATTTTTTAATGTTAATGGTAGCATCAGAGTTGCCAATTAAACTGATGTCAGAGGATGCATCGCTATGAAAACTTTCATCATCTGAAGAACTTCCTGATTCTTCTTCTAAAACCTTTTTGTTTGAAGTGTTGTTCTTTTTCCTTAAGGAAACAATTTTCCCTTCTTCTTCTTTTATTTTTTCATATAATCATCATATGTTATAAAAACTTCAACTGCATCCATATTTATTATCATCTTAAAATGCTTTAGTTACTTATACTTTACTTTAAGGGTAAATAAATAATGTAGTTCAACCTTTAGAACCACTTTCAAGTTCTTTCACAAAAAGAAAATAAATACATCAGATTATAATATTAACAAGCTATAATCTGTATATTCATTGTAATAATCTAATATTTTTGACTGTAACTTAACATTTTTGTTCACTTGAGTTTTACTTTATTATGAATTGTAAATATAATAGTTTAAGTTATGTGATTTTTTAATAAATTACTTACAGTTTCATAATATTTATTGATTTATTTTTAAATTGTGTTAAAATAATCAATAAATGGATGCGGAACAAAAAAAAATAAAAAAATCTGCGGCATTTATTTTGTTAATGGTTTTTGTTAACATTTGTATTAGACATACACAGTATGCATTTACTTTTTTTGGATCCACTCTGGTTCTTGAGATAAACGAAACACAAGAAATCAATGAAAAAATTTAGAATACCTTCCTAAAGATTTATTAACTTGATTAACAC
Source organism: Salticus scenicus (assembly GCA_963930645.1). Classification (NCBI taxonomy): domain Eukaryota; kingdom Metazoa; phylum Arthropoda; class Arachnida; order Araneae; family Salticidae; genus Salticus; species Salticus scenicus. The sequence continues at coordinate 91,031 of CAWVNO010000533.1, read as the reverse complement.
CACTAAATTTTATTATCTATTCACGTATATAGGTACAACAATTTTACGAATCAGATATTAGACCTTGAAATTATCAGTTTGTGTCTTATTGTAAATTTAAAAGTGCTTTTTGTCTTGAAAAATATGAGTTCGTTACGAAAAACTTGTGCTAACAACCCCAACAGTTTTTGTTATATATGTGGCAAATTTTGTTTACAAAAGTGAGTTTGTGATAAAAACCTACGAAGCATACTTTGGGAGAAAGTTTGCGCAAAAGAATAAATATTGGGTGCCCAATATCGTCAAGCAAGCCGTCAAGGGCTTCAATTTGGAGTGCCGATGATATGAACTGAGCCTACTAATCACTTAAATGACTGTTACTTTTGTGCAGTGAATGTAAAAGGTACCAACCGGTATAAAAAACGTACTTGGGTTTATCCTAATGTGAAATCGGCTAAACCTCCAGTATTGCACAGTGATGATTTGCCAATTACAGTGTTTTCAGGACCATCTACTGCAAACTGTGATGATGTTGAAATGTTAGAGGGATCAGACGAGCAGCAGTGAAAGTGAGTTCGAAGAAAGTAGTTCTACAAAACAGGATTTTCGCAAGAGGAGCTCAATGACTTGGTTCGTGATTTGAGTTTATCAAAAAAATAGGCCGAAATTCTTGCTTCGAGATTAAAAGAAAAACACTGTCTCCAACCTGGTGTTACCATTACATTCTTTAGGACCAGAGAGCAAGACCTTTACCGAAGAAGGTAAGCTTGTATTTTGTAACAATGTTTCTGGACTCTTAAATTGTACGGGCCTTCCCGAAAATAATCCTGAACATTGGAGGCTTTTTATAGATAGCTCAAAAAGAAGTCTGAAATGTGTATTGCTGCACAATGGAAATAAACTTGCTTCAGTTCCAAACTGCCATACTACCAAACTAAAAGAGAAATACCAAAATATTAAAATTGCTTTAGAAAAGATTTCGTACGCAATACATTAGTGGTCAGTATGTGTCGACTTGAGGATGGTGAATTTTTTATTAGGCCAGCAAGGTGAGTATACTAAATATCCCTGTTTCATATGTCTATGGGATAGTCGCGCAAAAACAGAACATTGGATTAGAAAGGTCTGGCCTTTGAGGGAAAATATGGAGGTAGGAAGAGCAAACGTGATTCATGAACCACTGATAAGCTGAGAGAATCCTTCTTCCACCACTTCACATCAAGCTTCGCCTAATGAAAAGGTTCATCAAAGCCCTTGATAAGACTGGTGACTATGTTAAATATGTGTGTCAAAAATTTCCAGCCCTGAGTATGGAAAAATTAAAAGCAGGCATCTTCGATGGACCGCAAATCCGTACTCTTATAAAAGACCTTATCCGTACTCTTATAAAGGATATTTGTAAACCATATGCCACAAATTGAATCTGAGGCATGGCTAAGCTTTGTTTTAGTAGTCAAACACTTTTTGGGGAATCATAAAGTACCAGACTATGAAGCATTGGTTACTAAAATGCTTCAAAATTTTCACACATTAAGAGTTATTATGAGAATTAAATTGCATTTTTTGCATAGCCATTTGGACAGATTCTCGGATAATCTGGGCGATTACAGTGAGGGACAAGGAGAACGGTTCCACCAGGACATCAGGATAATGGAAGAAAGATACCAAGGTCGATGGGATCGCCAAATGCAGGCAGACTACTGTTGGACTTTAATAAGGGATTGTCCTGAGCAAAACCATGACAAAAAAGCTTACAGAAAAAAGTTTTTGTAATTTTTGTTTCAATTATTTGATGAACAGCATGTATATTTTTTGTTTTTATATCGTTCTTATAAAGGATCTTAATAAAAATATTTTTTCAATACATATTGGTATTTTTATTTAGGTTTTTTCAGTGAAATAGCTAATAGTCTTTATCTCAAAAACTAGAGCCAATCTGACAAACTTAATAATTTTCTAGTATTCAGCACTTAATGTGCTGAATACTAGAAATACTAGAATACTAGTCTTATACAGAATTGACTTTAAGCTACCATGCCGCAAAATGACTGTTCCTCAGTGTAATCAATAGTAACTGGGCTCTTTAAATACTTATTTTTTACATTGTATTAAATTTACCTTTGATTAGAACATATAAAAAATAATTTAAACTTATTTTTTCACTGTCTAAGAATTGCCCCAGGATGTCTAAACATTAACCCAAGGATTGTCTAAGAATTACCCCAGCATGAAACAATATAACAATGTCTTTTAGAAAGGCCTGTACTCATCTCAGTTTATGAATTCTGAAATTTTCTATTAATAAATTTAAAGGTAATGGATTTCTTCTTTAATACAATTTAAAATATGCAACTAAACTAAATAAATATATGCAATAAGCATATTTGAAAATATTGAAAGTAAAAGTTGATAGGTAATTTTTGAGAGAAATTTTTCTAGTGAAATAGAAAACTTGCTAATATGTGGATTACTGCTTAGGAAATTTTTACACAATGAGAAAATACATTTAAAAACTTAAATTCAAATACAAAATCAAATAAAAGTTAATAGCTTTTAAACACCAAGTGCGTCTAAGAATTACTCCCAACGTTATCGTGTCTAAAAATTACCCCGGTTACCCGTATCTGCAATTCAATCTTAAGACTATTTCTAATTTCGTTTTCTTTTCTAAAATTAAAAAAATAATAATAATAGAGTTTTTTGAAAGATTACTTCTAAGAAAATTTGAATTAATATAAGTTTAAAAATTAGTGTTTGTGTTAAAGTTATATAAAATTAAATTAATGACTTTTTAGTATCAAGTATGATGGCATTTTCTGGGGAAAAAAAAAAAAAGTATATTTTCTAAACGTATCTTGCTACAAAAAATTAAAAGCTACTAATTTTATTTATTTTATTTTATTTATTTATTTATTTATTTTTAGTTAGAATAAAAATTATCTATTTAGCGCAAGTAAATCACATATAAATACAAAATATATGAAAATAAAAATTACTTTATTTTTTTCCAACTTACTAGTACTGTTCCGTTATTTCCACAATAAGCCTTGTGTATCTCACAAAATTCCTTGTAACAGCTATTCGGATACAATTTGCAGAACAGACTTCTTTTTATACTATATAAACAAAAATTATTTTTTATAATTCATAAAATATAGACAAATATATGTGGAATAATAAACTAATATTATTTTATTTTTAATGAATAATAATTTTATAGCCATTCATGATATTTTCTCTATATTTCTATACATTAAAAAAAAGTTACTGTCACTGGCGTCAATTTTTTTTGTCTGCGATAGCATCTTCTAACGGAGGGCAGGGTCTTTCGCGTCATCAGAGGTTGGTTGGTTGGTTGTAGGATTTAAGGCCGATTGACTCCTGATGTGTCCTAGGCCTAGAGGGGGAATGCCCTCCGTGGGGGTCTTTCTAAGGGGTCCTAGCCCGTATTTACGCAAGTTTCGGAGGAAACCACGGAAAACTCCGAACGGCTAGGTCGATGAGCGCGACCTGGGATCGAACCCGGCACCTCCCATCTACCAGCTTTGAGCGCAGAACCGCTCGGCCGCTGGTGGGCCGTCATCAGAGGTATCAATGAGTTCCGAATACTCCAAGGAAGACATTTCAGTCGCTTAGAAATTTTTATCATTTTAATTAAAGAAGTTATTAACTAAAAACGACAAGTTTATGAAGGTACACTATTTGCCATTTCGAAAAAAGTTTCTCCCAGTGACGTTGTTCTTCTGTCTTGAAGTCATTTTACACGGGAAAATTAAAATATGATCCATGGTTGTACACAAGTTGGTTGGATTTAACGTCGCACCAATACTGCGCTATGGGTAATTGGCGACGGTCTGGTACCCACCCCGAGAGATGTTCCGGAGACACGCCATCACAATTTTGAACCTTCACGGAGGGGATCTCCTCCGCTTTGGTGATCACCAGTGGTGGGAACATGGAGGATGGGAACATGGAAGACTTTGCTACCACGACATATTTTATGTGCACCAGCCACCATTAGTGTACACGACAGTCTTTGGCCGGCTCAAGTATCGAATCGGCAATCTTCCAATTGCGTGCTCAGCGCTTTACCGACTAGGGTACCGCGGCCCGAAACCATGGATGTAAAAAAGACTCTACTTTTAGAAAATTAATTTTCTTACAAAGGAAAATTAAAATATGATCCATGGTTGTAGGTAGGTAGATAAATACGTAGGTTGTGTTTGACGTCGCCCCATTACTGCGCTATGGATAATTGGCGACGGTCTGGGACGCACACTTACGGATGTTCCGGAGACATATGCCACCACAGTTTTGGTCCTACACGAAAGGGATGGCTCCCCAGCTTCGGTGGCCCCCAGATGTGTAATTTTGAAAGGAACATGGAGGATATTGCGGTCACGATATATTTTACGTGCATCAGACACCATTGGTGTACACGACGGTCTTTTGTCGGCTCGAGAACCGAACACACTATCTTCCAGTTACGAGCTTCTCTACCGACTGGGGTACCGTGGTTCGGATCTAAGGTTGTAAAAAAGAAATAAAAAGGGTCATATACTAAAGCTGTAATGCAAAATGGTCTAGATATTATGAATTTATTTCTTTTAAAAATATATAAATATACAAATATTATCTACATCAATTTGACATTGAATATGAGGATTTCCGTAATAAGTTTCTGCTTTTGTCTTGTAATATGCACTATTAATATTCCTTTTCGGTGAAAGAAAGCAGCGAAAAGGCGTGCAGAGTTCTGCATGTGTTAATAAGTAAAGTGAGTCGGGGAGGAGGCGAAGCCTCCTCCGGGGGTTGGTGAGCGGAGCGAGCAGGGGGCAGAGCGCCCTAGTATTCCAAAAAAAGTTTCATATTAGCAAAACAAAAATAAAAAGGAGTAAGAAAAACCAGTGAAAGGAACCAACAAATGGAAATAGATCACACAAAGAAATTTCGTTTATTACTTTTTCCTACATGCATAAGAAGGAAGTTCTGAATTCGTGGAAATTTTTGAACTCTAGTTTTATTCCAATGAATTTACACGTTTTCAAATGTCTTTGACCAATTTAAAATCTCTCTCTTAGTGTGTGTTATCATAATATTGAGGACTCAGTATCTCACAAACCAATGGACGAAATTCAATGTAAATTTACATTTGTAGAACTTCCAATTAAGTTTGTACGGATTAGCTTTTCATGTATATCGCTTAACAGGTGGCGCTGTCGTCCATTTTTCTTTTTAATTTTTAATATGACAGCGTAGAAAAATGTCGTATAAATGTACACAACTATTCTTAACCGATCATTGAGAATTTTAAAAACATTTATGATACTAATAACGAGCTACGATATATATATATAGGCGCACCATTATCCCAGGGGTTGAAAATTTTCAGTATGAGGTTTTCTTTTTCTTTTTTATTTCTTTTTTATTTCTTTTTTCTTTTTCTTTTTCTTTTTTTTTTTTTTTTTTTTTTTTGAGCTCGTCGATACCTTTAAAACGAATGGTTACAAAACAGATCTGTGATAATTTAAAATAAATCTAACTTTTTTTTTTTTTGTCATTTTTAGCAAGAAGAACAACAACAACTACAAATGCATCTTTTAAGACTTTGCCTATAAGACACAAAATTGATTTCTTTCGCGCAGTGCATCTATGCTTCTTTTCCGATAATTTACTTTTATATGTTAAAAGTAAGACTTTATTACTTTTTTCCGTTTTTTAACCTCACCAGCAATTTCAGAAAAGGAACAAATCGTCCGCGATACGTCGTAGTAGCATTCCGATTACGCACTGCTACGAGAAAACACTTTTTTTTTTTTCGTTAAATGCAAACAAGCACCAAATTTTTTTTT
>CAWVNO010000533.1:0-85000 GCA_963930645.1 Salticus scenicus | reverse complement strand
TTGTTTTGCGGGAAGTAATAAGCCACAATAATATTTTTGATTCATAAATTTTGAGGTAGATATCGTCTTTGACTATATTTGGGTCCTAGCTTGGGTAGGATGCAATCTGTTGACAATTTAACGGCCCTCTTCACTTGAAAAAAATTCCGATGCCGGCTGAAAGCAGATAAAAAGTGTCCCACGTGGTTTTGACAGGAGGTGGAGAAGATTGACAGATTCACTGACGAATCATTGACTTTTTGGAAGAATAAATCAAAAATCAGCCACGTCCTTTATTGCGGTTTCGTCGGAGATTTGTTTTGTTTTGATTCTTTCTTTCTTTTTTTATTTTTGTATTTCCTTTTTTCTTTTCTTTTTCTTTTCCATTTTCACATGACATTAAATAACTTTCCTCATTTATTCTAATCTATTTATATGTAGCTCGATCCGACCAAGTACTTTATACTATTTTCAGCCCGGTTCAGGCTTTCTTTAGTTATACCAGCGAATTACGTAACAGTGAAATTTAAAATATATATATATATATATTTTAAAGTATAGTATAATTCAAGTATAATTATACTTGAAGTCTGATATAATTAATTTAACTAAACTAGTATGTTGTGGCCACCACATGACTTTCTTCTATATTTTCCTATACAAATTCCCTCAGTAAAAATAATTTATTAAAATTATTATAAAAAAAAATTTTCTTCCATGATAATGCAGACGATTTCCATATTAGAGAAGTAGTTCCATTTATTCTCAATAAAAATAATAATAATAATAATAATAATAATAATAATAAATTACGATTTTTTTTTTTTTTTTTTCAAAAGTTTTTTTTTTTTTTTTTTTTTTTTTTTTTCGTTAAAAGTAACAACAACAAAAGAAAAACGATAACTTTGTTTTAAATTATCATAGATCTACAATTCAACCATTCGTTTTAAAGGTATTGACAAGATCTTTCGAAAGATACCCATCTTGAAAATTTATCACTCCCGGGGGGGGGGGGGGACTTTCTTCTATATGTAATATAGAGAAAGTATTGGATTCGTGAAAATTTTCGAACTCCGGTTTTCGATGGATTTGCACGTTTTTGGATGTGCTGAACATGATTTGATAGTTTTTAGAAAATGTCTGTCTCTCTCTCTCTCTGTGTGTGTGTGTCACGAATTTTTGGAGGCTGTATCTCACGAACCAATGAACGAAATTTAACCAAACTTGGTATTTAGTTGGACCCTGACATAAACTGGTGCTGATTAGATTTAGGGATCAATCGCCCAATAGGTGGCGCTGTGATAGCATTTTTTTCTAAATTTTTAACATGGCAGTATAGGACAAAATTTCGTATAAATGTACATAATGAGAGTTATTTTTAACTTTTGATTGTAAAACTAATATGAATTATTGATAAAAGTAGTTGTTAACTAGGGGAAAAAATTGTGCTTGTGGGAGCGTCGCCCTCCCCCGGGCGAAGTAAATTTTCAAGATGGGTATCTTTCGGAAGGTCTCGTCAATACCTTTAAAACGAATGGTTGAACTATAGATCTGTGATAATGTGAAACAAAGTTATTGATATTTTTTTTTTTTTTTTTTTTTACTTTTAATAAAAAAAAACTTTGAAAAAAAAATCGTAATTATTATTATTATTATTATTATTATTATTATTATTAATATTTTGAGAATAAAATAGACTTTTTTTTTGGATATTTACTGTTATACTACTTTTCTGATATGGGGGGAGGGGGAGGGGGCAAAACGTAATTTCACAAAATCCTTCATATCTCAAGCAAAAAAACAGATATCCCTAAAATTTTTGCTTTTAAATATAGCTAATACAAATGTCTAAAAATCGGTTTCTGGAATTTTTCAAATTCGGTCCCTAAGGGGGCAGGGGGGGGGGGGCAAAACGTGATTTCACATGCGTAAAACGTGATTTCGCATAATCCTATATATCTCAAACAAAAAAAAATAGATATGCGTGAAATTTTTGCTCTAAAATATAGCTAATGCAACTATCTAAAAAACAATTTCTGGAATTTTAGAAATTCAGCACCCAGGTGGGGCAGCAAGGGGGGGGGGCTATGGAGCAAAAACAAATAGAAGTACAGTTAGGCCGTTCAAAATTGGTACAAATAGGTTTTAAAGGCCTGCAAGTCGAATTGGGATATTTTCGATTGTGTAAAGTTATTAGCAGGGGCAAGAAGCGGAGAGGGGAGAAGGGGGCAAAAAAGGAGGAATTTTGTAAAATCCCGTTACAATAAGTGTCGGATACATATAAAAAATTTACGCGCCAAATTTAGCGACCATTAATCCCGTGGATTTCCCAAGACAAATTTAGCGCTAAAAGGGAGGGTCTCGAATAAGCTCCGTCGTAAAGCCCCCCCCCCCCCAAAAAAAAAAAAAAAAAATCGAAAATTTTACACACTCACACACACACAAAGAAAGAAAATGTGTTTTTGGAAATATCCTAAATAAGACACATAGCTCTTTTCAATACATTTGTACCATTTCAGTAGAGCTCTACTAAAAAATCCGGAATTTCTAAAATTTTCCCCCAAAAAACGATTTCTTTCCTCCCTCCTGTCAAGAATTACAAAATCGTACATAATGTTTTATTTATACTCAAATCTTGTTTCCTCATGTGCAATTTCTTCAGCGTGAAGTAATTTGGGGCCGAGTTATGCTTACAAACTTTTTTTTTTGCTTCCTACCCCCCAGGGTGAAAGGGGGGGAGATTTCGATAAATTCCGTTACTTTAGGGGTCGGATACATATATAAGCAATCCAAGCATCAAACTTTCTGACCCTGACCACAGCTCTCATAAATTTCGCAGGACAAATTTAGCGCTAAAAGTGGTGACTCGAATTTGCCCTTTGTAACACATACCTATCCCCCCCCCCCCACCCCACTTAAAAAAAAAAAAAAAAAAAAAAAAATGTGTTTTGAAAATGTCTTAAAGAAGACCCATGGCTGTTTTCAACATCTTTTTTCCATTTTTGTTAAAATTTTACTAAAAATCTGGAATTTGAAAAATTTTCCGCCAAAAGTTGATTTCCGTCTTCCTTTCCCTTAAAAATCGAAATTTCCTAAATCGCAATGTTTTATTTATTCCAATAAATCCCATTACTTTAGGTGTCGGATAGATACATATAATCCGAGCACCGAAATTCGTGACCGCAGCTTCCATAGATTTCTCAAGAAAAATTTAGCGCTAAAAAGGTTGTCTCGATTTTGACCCTTCGTAACCCCCTCCTCACAAAAACATCGGAAATTAGGAAAAAAGAAATGTGTTTTTGGAAATTTTCTAAGGAAGTCTCGTAGCTTCTTTTTTTAACATCTTTGTTCCATTTTTTTTTTTTTGTAGAGTTCTTTAAAAAATTCGGAAATTGCGAAATTTCTCGCCACCGGAATTTACGAACAAAATTTAAATAAAAGAAATTTTTAATTTTCAGGTTAAAAAAAAGGGCCTTTTCTAAAATGTTATAAACGTAAATTTTTGCTAAAAAATTTACGGGATGAGTTTTTGCACTTGAGAATTAAAATTAGGTGTTCCATCAGCGGGAACACTGCGGCTGAAAGGGTTAATAATCGAAAATTTCTAAATTGCAGATAACGTTTTATTTATACTCATGTCTATTCTTTATATGTTCAATTTCTTTACAGTGAAGTAATTTGGAGTGTTATGCTTACAAACATGTTTTTAACTTTTGTTCTCCCCATCCCGGCGATAACTGGGGAGGGAATTTCGAAAAAGTTGGCAGATTTTAGTTGCGTAAAGACCTAAATTTCTGCCAAGCGCCGTTGAATTCCATCCAGCCATTCTCACGTGATACCCGGACAATAATAGCGTTACAGACATACAGACACGATGACACACACACAGACAAAATTTTCTGAAGTAATTTTCGAATTTTATGGTGTGTGGAATGTGAAGATATCGCTTTTTTTTTTTTTTTTTTCCTGATAAATTTACAGAGAAAAGTCTGATTTTTATTAATATCGATACACAGCTTGATATCCAGTTACTGTAATTCTAAAAGAACGCATAGAAACAGCGTTCATGTTCAGGTACCATACTTAAAATTTCAGCTGTGCTTTTATGTTAGGCGTGAAAATAAGAGCGCAAAATCTTTGAAAATAATAGTGTGATTTCGTCGTTTATAAATAATTTCACAAACACTTGACTCCCATTTCTTGCAAACTTTAATTAGTTTTAGTTTCTTCAGTTATAAAATCAACTTGCTTATGTCCTTAAAAATATTTGTTTCACTCAATTCCTAGACTTCAATATTAATACAACTTATTTTGCTCAGGAATGTAAATTAATTCTTCATACCTAAGAGTAAATAAAATATTTAGTTTAATTTGAAGTCTTGTTTTTTTTTTTTTTTTACTTTCTCTTACCCATAAGGTAGAGAAAGTATTGTTTTTGGGTCAAATTTTCGAACGCGAGATTTTGTTATATTTACACGTTTTGAGGTCCCCTGAATACGAAAATCATGTTTTTAGCAAATGGTCTGTGTGTCTGTCTGTCATCAGCATATCTCAAAAACAAATTATGGCAGAAAGTTCAAACTTAGTATTCTAAATGTGTATCATATAGGGATGCTACACTAAGTTTTTCGTTAATATCAAGCAAATGGTTCGTGTACAGGTACAATCAAGATAATTCTAATACATTACGTCTATGGGGGAAATTGCAGGAAAATAGAGTTTAACGTCTATAGACTGCACTAAACCAAATGAAACAAATATATGTATTTTGTAATAGAGACAGTTAACTGGGGAAAAAAATTGTGTATGTAGGAGCCTCGCCTCCCCCCTGGGGGGGGAAGTCCCCCCTCGAGGGGAGTAAATTTTCATGATGGGTATCTTTCAAAAGAGCTCGCCAATACCTTTAAAACGAATGGTTGAACCATCGATCTGCGATAATTTAAAACAAAGTTATCAATTTTTTTACTTTTAACGAAAAAAAAAGCTTTTTTTTTTTTTTTTTTTTTTTTTTTAATTGAGAATAAAATGGACTTTTTTGGATATTTGGTGTTATACTACTTCTCTAATATGGAAATCGTCTGCCTTATCATAAAAGACAATTTTTTTAAATAATTATTTTAATAAATTATTTTTTAATAACCAAATAAAATTCTATATAAATGTAGGTGCATTAATGAAACGGGAGGTTGAGGGGGGCTACCGCCCCTCTCACACAGAACTAATTATCATATAAAACTCTTCAGAAGCTTAATATGAATTGTTTAACATAGGTTTACATAACAGTACTCGTTATCTTACCTATTAATCTGCAACCTGTATTTATAGTATTAAATTTCAGGGTAAGAGAAAGTCGTGTGAGTGACACACCAGATTATTTTAAATAACTACGTATTTTGAGATTCCGTGAATAATTAAACAAAGTTTTTAACAGTTGTTCTTTGTGAGTCTGTTATCAGTGTAACTTTAAAAACTAAATACCGGCAGGGAACTCAAGCGTTATATTTTAAAGTTCATATGAAATTCATACTTGAACAGTTTGATCAATATTGATAAGTTTCAACGAGTGATACGGATTAAAGTTGTCAATAAATGTGATTGAAAGTTATTGTTGAACATAATTTTAAATTTAATATTAGTCGTGAATTCTATAGAAATGTAGATATTAGTTTCAAATGTGGGTTGAGAAGGGTGGTACTCCCCTTCGCCCTTCCCACAGAAAATTATTTGTCAAATTAAATTATTCGTAAAGCTAGCTTAAATTCTTTTTACTATAGAATTTTATACAGTATTGATATTTTATTCCTCAATCTGAATTTCTCTTTATAAAATTTAAATGTAGGGTAATAAAAAGCCGTGTGGGTGCCACACCAGATTATATACTTTAAAATAAAATTTATTATTGAAAATCTGCTTAATTTAGTAAAAAGTTTTATATAACTTGTTAAAAAAAATTTTTGTATATTGTCAATCGTGGCATTATCAGTAAAATATCAGATTTACGTACAAAGTATTCATATAATATTAGTATTTCGCGCAATGAAAAACTATTTAAAATAAAATGTGATCATATATGTCCTATAAATAAGTCTCTGAACGATTGTCTTCTAAATTGTTATGTTACTCACATCCGTAATACAGGTGAAATCTATAATAATAATAATAATATTTAAAAAAATAATAATAACTGAATAAAAAACCACAACGCCTAGACGTATCTTCACCACAGAAATGTAAACATCTTTTCTTCGAAACCACGAACGAGAGGCGTAGCCAGATAAAGGGTGTGTCAAAGAGGAAAATCGGCACAAATTTGTAAAATTTTTGGACTTTCTTTGCGAATTTAATTGATTTAAAATTTTATTAAAATACAGAATTTTTTTCCGCATTGAATTAAACTCTTTGAGATTGACGCAGCTTTTTAAATTCTGTTTTAAAAAATTGAAAGAGTTTTTTATAAGCCATTTAATGCATCAACCCAAATATTGCAATAAAACAGCTTTCTTAAAAAACAACTGTTATTTTTTCATAAAATCTACAAAAGCTGCGTCAGTTTACGAAATGAGAGTAATCCAATAAAAAAAACCGCATCTCAATCAATTAATTTGTCACTGTTTTAAGTGCAAAGAAAGTTTTACATAGGATAACATTGGATTTTAGAAAAGGAAATGCTGAGTGAAGAGGGCCCTTAAAAAGAGCCTATTACGTATTTACGGGAGTTTTTGAGAAAAACATAGAATAAATACGACGAGCTCAATCTGGGCTCGAACCTAACGTCAGGTTATAAAATTTAATTTCCTACATTTCTAGCTTACTTTGGCGTTCAAATATCGCATTTTCCTTGAAAAATCCGTTAAAAAGCTTCACCAGGGCAGGTAAAGGGCTTGGCTGCAATTTTGGTGACCTTAGCCAGAAAACCTTGATCATCAGTAAGTAAATTATGTAAATAAATTATTCTTCAAGATACTGGAAAATTCTGGATTTATAGGAGACTATAAAAAGGGATCCCGTTCCGAATATCTAGTTTAAATTTCGCCAACCCATTGCGGTATAAAAAGCTCTCTGACTGAACCTCTGCTATTGATTCAGTGTAGCTATATGCTATACGTTATGCTTATGATACAGTTCATGCTGTGAATTTCGTTGTTGTTGTTGTTGTCAGCTGTTATTTAAATTGGATTGTCTGAGGAAACTTGAGTTGATATTTGTTTGACAAACCTGTAATCATCCGGAAAATTCTGTAAATGATCTTTTAAGCTTCTACAATATTTGTCTTTCATTCACAGAAAAATCACAAACAATTCTGTTGACAGGAGTGAGGTCGTATGCAAAATGGTCGTAACTAGATGTATGGAACAAGAAAGGAAGAAACTTTTGGAAGGTTCGGCCGGCCAGATAAATGACATGAAAGCAGAACAAAAAGAGATAAGAAATGACAGAATGGAAATAGGGGGGAGGGGAAGATGAAAGTCAGATTAAGTGGATAAATTAAATCTATTCAAGAAAAAGTCTAAACTGCTCAGAAAGAGCTAATAATTTTGAATACCCTGAACAGGACTGCCATTACATGATAACACCATGATAACTCCAAAATTTCGTCTAACTTTCGTTTGAGAAATGAGAAACCGCAACGGACAGATACATAAAATATAGCTATAATTTAATTCTGTTCAAAGATATATATAACAAAATGAATAAAAGTATGTTAGCAAATTGGACTATAATTTAGGAGGAACATAAATGAAATAAGCCATTTGTTATTTTTTATGGGACGAAACGATAATGAGATTTTACTTGCAGAGTGGTTATCTTTTACATTTCTTTTTTTTATTATTTTATTAATGAAGCAACAATTCGGCGGTTATTAGACATTAATATTGAATACACGAATAAATTATTACATAAAGCGTTAAACTAGATTTGAATTAAAAGGAATATAAAAAATTAAAAATATATGTCTTTTGTACATCACATATTTCTCCCCTTCACTCAGAAATTTTTTTACGAAGGGAGAAAATTTTTATATGTTCTTGCGGTTACATGAGATAAAATATTTATTATCAAACTAAATGATATTACCCTTATAAGAGTGTAATTTTCTTTAAAAATGTAAAAATATAAAGATCTACAAAGAATATTACACGAGGCACACATCCCATACAAAATATAAAAATGAAAAATAGATATGACATAAAATAGTTATATAGGATCCTTATCAAATTATGCATATTCATTTGCATAATACAAACAGCTGTAGCATATTATTCAAAATATCTGGACATAGATAATATTCCATATCATATTTACCCTTATTTGGTAAATTTAAATGACCTGTATAGATATATATATATATATATATATATATATATATATATATATGTATATATATATATATATATATATATATATGTATATATATATATATATATATATCCATATTATTTATTATTAAAATAAGCATATGCATTTATTAAACGTTGGGCCTAACAAAACAGTTCACATGTCAGCTTATCTGACCATAATGTGCTTTAATATGAGCTCATTCTATATATATCATTTTGTTATATAACATTTATGCATACATTGGAAAGCATAATATAAAGACATATACTATATAGTAACAACATATAAGCATTAGTAAACAATTGTGTCAGCAACAATTAGGTATGGCTGTAGTATGATAAGAATTAACGTAAAATTTCTGCTCAAATAATTATTGGTGTTTACCAGTGTTGTGCACGAACGCGTTCATTTGAACGCGTTCATGAGCGTAGCTCAAAAATTTTGAGTTTTGAGTTGAACTTGGCTCGTTTTTTCAATTATGAACTTGAGTTGAGTGAAACTCGTTTTTTTCACGAACTTGAGCGTGAAAAAGCAATTCAAGCTCAAACTCATATTAAATATTTCTGTCTGAAATATAAAAAGGAAAGTAGAAGAAGAAATGGACAGAAAAGAGAATAATTGTGCAAAATGGATCCCGGAAAAAAGGGCGCCTGGAAAAAAAGGCACTCATAAAAAGGGCACCCGGAAAAAGGGCACAGGAAAGAAGGGCATTTTTGCAATTTGCAAATCGCAAAAATAATAAACATTAAACAATAAATTTAAGAATTATTTCATAATACATTTTTAGAAATTTCAATCAATTAAATTGTTACCATTTTCACTTAGTATCTACCTGGAGGAAGGGGGGTCCAGAGCAGATTGAAAGATAATAATTTTCTTTATATTACCTTCTTTGTGATTTTAATGAAAAAGTGCATCTGCATATAAATTTATATGCAAATTCGTGCAGTAGTTCCTGAGATATAGCCTTCCCTGAAATTGTAGAAATCGCGGTATAGCAGCGCCACATGTTGAGTAATGATCACCATAAGTTGATAGGCACTAATCTGGATCAAAGCGCGTCCGGCATATAAATTTATATGCAATTTCGTGCAGCATTTCCTGAGATATAGCCTTCCATGAAACTGTGAAAATCGCGGTCTAGCAGCGCCACCTGTTAAGAAATTGATACCAAGATTTCGTAGGCGCTAATTTTAGTCAAGGTACATCTGCATATAAATTTACATGTAATTCTGGGCAGTAGTTCCTGAGATACAGTCAGTGGCATAGCGAGGGATGGGGGGAAAGGGGGTTATCATGCCCCGTGCGCCTCTCGCAGAGGGGCGCCAAATGACCTGCAAGACAGACAAGTTTTCCCGGAAAATTTTATTTTTGATTTTATCGATTTCTGGGAAGTATACTTTAAATTAATATGTAATATAATTAAATATTTTCTTTCTTGTTTTGTCCGATAAAATGTGTCATAAGTAATGTTTGCACACAGGTTTGAATCATTAAAATGAAGCACGAAAAGAAAAAAAAAGTAGTTTCAGAAAGATATATTTTAGTTCCCCATCATACTATAGGTATGGGGAACTTAGGTAATCGTGAAAAATTTCGACCTCGGTTTTTTGACTTTTCTACACGTTTTCAGGTGTGAGGAATCCGAAAATGACAAAATTTCTATGGTGTCTGTCTGTAGGGTGTCTGTTAGTCTGTTAGTCTGTTAGTGGGTCAGTCCGTTAGTTTGTTAGTCTGTGTACACGATATCCCAAGAACAAATTGTCGCAGAGAGGTCAGATCAGTTTTAAAATATTACTTTCGACACTGGCAAGAACCCTATTTATTTGCAACATTCGATTTTAAAAACTTCGTATGTTATTCGAAATTTACGATTTTCTTAACATGGGAGAATAGGACAAAAAATCACTTAAACGTGCATTAAATGAAAACTTCTTACTGTAAAAATGTCAGACCAGTTTTAAAATATCAGTTTTGATGCCGGAATGAACATCAGTAACTATAAATATGCTACTTTGAAAATTTCGCAAGTTACTGGAAATTTACGAATTTCTTAACATGGCAGTATAGGGGAAAATTTCACATAAACGTCAATTTTTAGAGATATTTTCATCGTAAAGATGTCAGACTACATTTGAAACATTATTTAGGACACTGGCATGAATATTAATGACTATGAATTTTCCAATATAAAGATTTCGTAAGTTATTGGAAATTTACGAATTTCTTAACATGGCTGAATAGAGCAAAATTTCACATAAACGTCAATCTTGAGGGATATTTTCATCGTAAAGATGTCAAACCACTTTCGAAATAATATTTAGGATACTGGCATGAATATCATAGACTATGATTTTTCCAATTTAAAAAATTCTTAAGTTATTTGGAATTTACGATTTATTTAACATGTCAGAATAAAGCAAAATTGAGCATAAACTTCCATTTTGAGGATCCTAAATACGTTAGACAACTTCAAAATTACGTTTATGATATTTGTTTGGACATGATTGAATACAAATATTCTAATAGGAAAATTTCGTAAATTATTCGTAATTTACGATTTTATCAACATAGCGAAATTGTAAATTTTTCATATAAATATGAATTTGAGGATTATTGCATTGGAAATAGTAGCATGAAAACTAAACAACGGAATTGACCCCGATAAAATAAATTAATAGATTAGAATAAGATAAATATATCGAAGTGAACGGTGGATAGCCTATTAGGCGGGGATTTCATTCTGTCTCTGTATGAAGCTTTTGTCAAATTGATTTCTTTTAACAATATTTCCGAAACGTCAGTGGAGGCCCTCTGTTGAGACTCAAAACGGTTTTGGGCTGTGTCTGTCTGTCTGTCTGTCTGTCGCGCGATAGCGGCCGCCAAAAAAGCACTATTTACTTGAAATTTTTACACATGTTCACGAGCCCCACGAAATCAGCTGTATAGTTTTTGGTATGTATTCCATTTGTAGTTCGTATACAGGGACACGCCAAAATTTTTCTTATCATTACGGCCTATGGGAGAAATTTATATGTATCACGATAGAGGCCACAAAAATCACGCTATTGACTTGCAATTTGGTACACGTGTTCATGTGCCCCGCGAAATCTGCTGTATAGTTTTGGGTGTGTATTCCATTTGTAATTTGTGTACAGGGACACGCCAAAGTTTTTCTTATCATTACGGCCTATGGGAGGAATTTGTATGTACGGTGATAGCGGCCACAAAAATCACCCTATTGACTTGCAATTTGGTACACGTGTTCATGAGCCCAACTGAATCAGCTGTATAGTTTTAGGTGTGTATTCCATTTGTAGTTCGTGTACCGGGACACACCAAAGATTTTTTATGATTACGGCCTATGGGAAGAATCTGTATGTACCGCGATAGCCACCGCAAAAATCAAGCTATTGACTTCCAATTTTTGCCAAAATGTGAATGGAGGCCCTCTGTTGAGACTCAAAAGGATTTTGGATTCCGTCTGTCTGTCTGTCTGTCATGCGATAGCGGCCGCAAAAAACACGCTATTGACTTGAAATTTTGTACACATGTTCATGATGCCCACGAAATTAGCTGTATAGTTTTCGGTGTGCATTCCATTTGTAAGTTCGTGTACAGGGACACGCCAAAGTTTTTTTTTACCATTACGGCCTATGGGAAGAATTTGTATGTACCGCGATAGCGGCCCCCAAAATAACGCTATTGACTTGCAATTTGGTACACATATTCATGAGCCCATTGAGCAAGCATTTGAAGAAACTGATATAGACCTGAGACTGACCGCCTTGGCGAAAATAATGCTCCTTTTATAATTTTTTATCGAAAACAGACTGTTCTGGAAAATTCTCGTATCACATCAGCCAATGAGATTAGAGCTTCCATGTTTGGTATATCCCTAATAAGGATTTTCTCGCCAAGATCGCCAAAAAAATCGCCAAGGAGGGAAATAGTCGCCAAATTTGGCGCCAAATTTATTTCTTCCCTTATAGGAGCTTTTTAATGGGTTTTTAAAGGAAAATTTGGCTATTTTAACGCTAAAACGACTATAAAGGCACAAAATTAGCATTTTATCAACTTACTAAACCTCTTTGAAAGAATTTATACAAAAATAAATGCAATTATTTACAATTTCGTAACACTTTATATCATATACAAATAGGTATACAAAGAGAGATACAACGGGGTTTGAGGGGGGCTGCCGCCCCCCTCAGGAATGTATTTAGTTTTGGTAATAAGTCGATCGAATCAATATATAGTATTATATAATAAGGAATAAATAAAAATGACCTATTGAATAATGTCTGATGCAAATAGGACGTTGAGGCTCCTGATCTGCAGATCCACTAGTAATATGTCTCGCACTAGAAATTTCTGAGAACATAAATATGATGGGGAACTGAGCAGAGTCCACCTATGCCAACTAGTTTATAAAAGGATTTATTTTTTTAAGAAAAATAATCTAAATTGTTGGGGAAAATCACTGCTAGTAAAACTCACCAATCAATTAAGGAAGATGTATGGGAAGACAAACCTTCCGACTGAGGGTCGACTTCCCTGGAAAGTTTCAGACAACACTTGTTTTGGCTAAACATGTACATTCTGAGAATCCTCTAATTGGGAGATAACAAATGAGTATCCACAAGAGCTATTACTGACCGGATATTGTTACACTGAATAGAAACAAAGACGATACATATTTCTTAGATTTTACCCAGTGCCGGATTTGGGCTCAGGCCCGTGAGGCACGGGCCTAAGGGCGCCAAAAATTGTAAAATGACATTAAAAAAAAAAAAAAAAAAAAAAAAAAAAAAAAAAAAAGATGGTGACTAAAATAACAGTTGTATGCAGGTCGATATATATATATATATATATATATTTTCATTGTTTATAAAGAAGGCTTTCTAGGCTCCCTTTGACATGTTATTTACCGTCCCTTATTGGTTTGAAGCAAATGGACATACAATAGTTCCGTAACGCATTCTTTATACGGATTATACCCTGACCGTATGTAACATGTGTTACTACACATACGCACCATCAGAATAAAATACGACGTGTAGGGGAAAGGGGGAGCGCAAGCTATTCCTCTGCTGGTATCTAAATAATATTATTTTGGTGAATGAAGAAATTGAAGTTTATACTTTAATACATTCATGAAACAAACATTATCTATCATAATATTTAATTAATTATAATTTTGTATTTTTGTGAAAACTGTGAAAGATAAAAGTAGTTTAGATCAAATTTCATAATTCGGATGAAAGAAGCATACTGTCAATTTCTCACGGTGATGGAGAGGCTGAACTGAGACAATGTATTTCTCAATACAGTGCAAATGAGTTGACAAGTGCCAATATCTTGTTAGCCGAATTCACCCTCAAGTCTGTCAAAAATTCCTTTTCTAGCATATTTTTTTTCTGCAGCTGAAAAACCCCACCAGTGTTTTAGAGATTTTATTTCGAATTTGATAGACCGGGAGTACCGGGTTCGAATCCAGTTCGAACTCGTCGCTCTAGCCGTTCGGAGCTTTCCGCGGATTTCTCTGAAACTCACCAGAATACGTGCTAGGATACTTCAGAAAGACCGCCTCCATCCAGGAGGAGGAAATCCCAGTGCCAAGCCAGTATCCTTAGAATAGGTTGTCAGCACCATACCACACACTCACTTTAAGAATGCATACGGCTGCCTTCTTTTTATTTTACCCATGTCATAATCACACATTAACTTATGTAACAGAATTTATCACATTCCCCTTTCTATACACTGTCAATCTCTCCCTCAATTTTTTTAAGTTTACAGAACAAAAAGTAATATTTATAAAGTGCACTAAAATTGCAACAAAAATTTATGAAGTTTAAAAGATATTTCCCATGTTTTCCATTAAAAGTTTGGCAATATGAAAATGTTTAAAGGTTGTTGTTGTTGTTGTTGTTGTTTTTAAGGGGGGGGGGGCGTGAATGAACCACAAATCAATAATATATATATATATATTTAAGAACTGAATTTTAACGTATGTGAAAGATATTCTAAAGTTAAAAAATTCTTATTAATCGAAAGCAATTTATAATATTCGTCATCAGGATGAAATTCAAATAACTACAGATTCCTGAACCTGAGAATTATTCTTAAATTGTATATAATATCTAGGTTATGATTATTTATTTATTCATATTCATAATTATAGTTATGTTTTCAACCAAAAACATTCTTTATTTTCTTCTTCTTCTTTCTATCTTTTTTTTTTTTTTTTCGTAATAAATGGTACATAGCGACAGTTGTTCTTTAAGAATCAGTGTATAGCTCAAAAGTAATCCATGGGCGGGGAGGGGGGGGAAGAGAGAGAGAAAGAGATGGAGTACAAATATCCTAGACTGTTTTTTTATTCTTATTATAAAATCTATCTATATTTCTCACTTTCTTTCCCACAATAATTATTTATTGTTACAAAATTGTAAATAATTGTGTTTATTTTTGTATAAATTCTTTCAAAGAGGCTTAGTAAATTGATAAAGTGCTAATTTTGTGCATTTCTAGTCGTTTTAGCGCTAAAATAACCTTATTTTTCCTTAAAAACGCATTAAAAAGCCCCAATAAGGCAGGTAATGGATTTGGCGCCAAATTTGGCGACTTTTTCCCACCTTGGCGATTTATTTTGGCGAGCTTGGCGAGAAAATTCTTATAAGGGATATACCAAATATGGAAGCTGTAAGTTGATTGGTTGACCACTTTCCAGAGTTTTCTCGAAAAATCTGGTTTCCATGGAACAGTATATAAGAAGCGCTTTCTCGCCAAGGCAGTCAGTTCAGTTCAGTTTTCAGCCAGCTTCGCTAGTACTTGCATTGCTCTGAGCTTCTTTGAGAGAGACTTGCTTCAAGTGTTATTGCTATACAGTTTGTACTGTGGATTTGCTATTGACAGCTGTTGTTTATGCTGTGTTTACTGCTTGAATTGAAGCTGATAATCGGTTTATTGACCTGTATTTTTCTGGAACTTTCTGTGAATAAATTACTGAATTTTTGTAAGTTTGGCCTTTCATTCTCGGACAACTCACGAACCCCCAAGTACGCAACATTTCTGGTGTCAGGAGTGGGGTTTTGTCTGTGAATGGTGATAACTAGAGCTATGGAGCAAGAGATGAAAAAACTTCTAGAAAGCTTAGCTACCCAGATGAAGGAGATGAAAGATAGCCTGAGTCAAGAGATGAATGAAATGAAAGCCGGACAGGAAAAGATAAAATCTGGATTGATAGAGAAAATAGAAACCGGACAAAGAGAGATGAAAGAAAGTATGGAGACATCGCAAAAAGAGTTGAAAGACACTATGAGTGAAGTTCAGGAAGAAATTAAGTCTAATCAAGATGAGATGAAGAGAGAGCTTTCAACGGTGAAAGAATCAATCGAGGGTAAATTAACGGTGATGGAAAATAGAATGGATGGAATAGAAGAGAAAGGTATAAAGATAGAAGAAAATTTTGAAGAGAAAGTTTTGAAAATAGAAGAAAGTTTTGAAGAGAAAGCTATGAAGATAGAAGAAAATGTTATGAAGGTTGAAGAGAAAGCTATGAAGATAGAAGAAAATGTTATGAAGGTTGAAGAGAGTGTTACGAGGATGGAACGGAGTTTCGAGGAGAAAGTTAAAGAAAATTTTGATCAGGAACTGAATGGAAGGTTTTCAGAGATGAAAGGTAAACTGAAGAGAATAGAAGAAGATCTGGAGAGAAAAGTGGAAGAAAAGTTAGAATCCATGCCCCAGGAAGCTGAAAAGAAAGAGAGAAGAATCCAGAATCAGGAATTTATTAAGCTATCTACCTACGATAGCAGTTCCTCCTGGCATGTATATGACGCAGTTTTCCATCGTAGCTGAAGCTAACGGCTGGGACTCTACCGCCAATCAGTCCACTTAGCAGCAGCATTACGAGGAGATGCAGCTGAGATACTGAGAAATGTTTCTAAAGAAGAAAGGAACGACTTCGAGGCCTTGACTAGAGCACTGGAGCTACGGTTCGGAGAGAAGTGTTCCAAGGACTATAGTCGCCTCCAATTAAAGTCCCGTTACCAGAAAACGGGCGAAAGTTTGCAAGAGCTGGCAGCAGACATTCAGAGATTGTCACACCTAGCATTCTCAGACTGTCAAGCTGACACTCGAAACGACTTAGCTCTTCAGTATTTTATCGATGCTGTTCGGGAACCAGAAATTCAAAAAGCGCTGAGACTCTCTAACATCAGAGACGTAGAATCAGCTTTAGGCTATGCACTTAGGATAGAGGCAGCCCAACAAGCCTCCCGTAAAGACCGCCATACCATAAGAGCAGTCTCATTAACTGATACGCCTGCTGATGAGAATGAAATGAAGAGAAGTCTCGCAGAGATCTTAAAGAGATTGCGCTGCCTGGAAAATAATATGGAAATAAAGGATCGGAAGATAAAGTGCTGGGGCTGTGGAGGGGATGGTCATGTGAAGAGGAACTGCCCTGTACGACCAACTATAGGAAATCACCCGGCTTCACCATCACTGCAGGGAAACTAAGAGGAGGCCATCTCGCGGGGCGGAGGTTGCCTGAAATTAAAGAGCCCCAATTTACAGTATTTCATGTTTCATCGATGGGTGGCGGCGATAATGGACTTCACGTCTATGGCCAAGTCAACAACACCACCTGCCGGATGATTCTGGACACGGGAGCCAACGTGACCATCATTAGAACGGATTTGGCTCAAGAACTAAAAGAGAAGATCATCTGGGCTCCGCCCTGCGTTAAACTGCAGACTGTGACCGGAGACGAAATCAAAATATATGGAAAAATGAACTTGACTATCACTTTTGGGAATGCCAGTTACAATCATATGGCGTATGTGGCTGATATAAGAGATCCTTTAACCTTTTGAAAGGGGCTCTTACGAAATCCTATGGTGAAGCGTGACAGATGCTGTCACAGCCCCTTTCAAAAGGTTAATCATTGGAATTGATTTCCTGAGAAAATTTAACTTTCAGTTGGACTTCAAGAATAATGAAATGCATTCGAGTTCGGAAGACATCGCTGTGTTCAACACTGAAAATCAAGACATTCAGACAATTTGCCAGATAACAGCCAAGTCTGAAATTTCCATCCCTCCACACACAGGGAAAATAATTTCAGGAACACCTCCCGCAAAGCAATACTTCCGCTATGGACTGATTGAATACCCGAATACAGATAATAGCCCAAGAGGAGTTCTGGTAGCTTGATCTCTAGTTGATCTCTCAAAGAGTACTATTCCTGTGAGAGTCGCTAACATCAGCGATAAGGTCCGAACAGTGAAGAAGGATGAGGGGTTAGCAACCTGCACTCCTGTTACATGCATCAACCGCCCCACGCAATCAAACGAATCCAAGTCTTCTGAACAATTAATAGCGGAATTACTCAAGAATGCAGAGTTAGGAAAGGAACAGAGATGTGCTGCGGAGAAGCTACTCCAAGAATTTAAAGACCTTTTTTCTCGAACACCTGAAGACGTCGGGAGAACGAACATCACCCAGCACAGAATTGATACAGGAAATCATCCTCCAATCAAACAACATCCAAGAAGACTTCCATTTGCTAAACAGGAAGAGGTCACTGAACTTCTAAATGAAATGCAACACAATGACGTCATCGAGCCATCAACGAGTCCTTGAGCCTCTCCCGTCGTACTGGTGCGAAAAAAGGATGGTTCAACAAGATTTTGCGTGGATTATCGTCGTTTGAATGACGTCACGAAGAAAGACAGTTACCGTCTTCTCAGAATTGACGACATATTAGACACACTTGCTGGCAATGAATGGTTCTCGACTTTAGATCTGAAGAGCGGTTACTGGCAAGTAGAATTACATCCTGATGATCGTGAGAAGACTGCATTCACCACGGGACAAGGACTGTGGCAATTTAAAGTTATGCCATTTGGACTATGTAATGCACCTGCCACCTTCGAACGCCTGATGGAGACAGTGCTAAAAGGACTTTCCTATGAAGCCTGTCTGGTGTATTTGGATGATATTATCATTGTGGGGCGCACCTTTGAAGACCATCTTCGAAACATCCGAAAGGTGCTGGAGAAACTCAGAATGGCTAACCTCAAGTTGAATCCAGGCAAGTGTAACTTGTTCCGTCGTGAAGTGAGCTACCTCGGCCATATCATCTCTGCCGAAGGTGTAAGAACTGATCCTGAAAAGATCTATGTAGTCGAGAACTAGAGTCGCCCTGAAAATGTACACCAACTACGAAGTTTCCTGGGGTTATGCACTTACTACAGGAAGTTTGTCAAGGGTTTCTCAAATATTGCGAGACCACTCCACAAGCTGACGGAAGCCAAACAGAAGTTCCTTTGGACAGATGAATGTGAAAAAGCGTTCAAGCGACTTAAAGAGGCCTTAACATCATCGCCTATCTTGACGTACCCACAGCCCGACAGACAGTTTGATACTTGACACTTGAGACATACTTGATACAGATGCCAGCCATGAGAGTGTCGGTGCTGTTCTGTCGCAGGAAATTGATGGTCAAGAACATGTCATTGCCTATTGGAGTAAATGCCTGTCTAAACCAGAGCGAAATTACTGTACCACAAGGAAAGAGCTACTCGCCATCATAAAAGCCATAGAACATTTCCATCATTAACTCTATGGCAGAAGATTCCTGCTCCGGACTGACCATGCATCTTTAACGTGGTTGCTCCAGTTCAAGAACCCGGAAGGACAGATTGCCAGGTGGATACAACGCCTCCAGGAATATGACTTTGAGATACGTCATCGTAAAGGGACTCTACATGGTAATGCAGATGCCTTGTCACGGAAGCCCTGCTCGGAAAGCTGAAAGTACTGCTCTAGAGCCGAACAGAAATACCTGCCGATAAATCCGGTTGCCTGCCAAGTTACTGTCTCAACACCATCAGAACACGATCCCGATTCATGGAGTGACGAAGAACTTAGACAAGCCCAGTTGGAAGATCCTGACATAAAGCCAATATTACAGCTGAAGGAGACGACCAGCAACAGACCTATCTGGCAGGACATTTCCAGATGTAGTCCCATTACGAAAAGTTATTGGGCACTTCGGGACTCTCTTCATATCAGAAACGGCGTATTATACAGAAAGTGGGAATCTGATGATGGGAAAAGCTTCCGATGGCAGATTGTATTGCCAAAATCAAGAATTCCAGATGTTTTAGAACAACTGCATAGTAGCTCTACCGGAGGCCATTTTGGGATGATGAAGACTCTGCAGAAAGTTCGGGAACGCTTCTACTGGTGCAAGGCAAGGGAGGACGTGGAGAAATGGTGTAAATGCTGTGATGCTTGTGCGGCACGTAAGGGCCCGCAGAAACGAAGTCGAGGAAGACTGCAACGGTATAACGTGGGAGCACCATTTGAACGGATTGCACTCGACATCTTGGGTCCTTTGCCACGGACCTCCAGTGGAAATAAATACATCCTCGTCGTGATGGACTATTTCACCAAGTGGCCTGAGGCATATCCCATTCCCAATCAAGAGGCATGCACAGTTGCAGAGCTCCTAGTGCAGCAATGGGTGTCAAGGTACGGCACGCCCCTACAACTTCATACCGACCAAGGTAGGAACTTTACCTCTGATGTTTTCAAAGGACAGTGTCAACTACTAGGCATAGACAAAACCCAGACAACACCCTTACATCCCTAGTCGGACGGCATGGTCAAGAGGTTCAACCGTACCATCCTGAATAACCTCTCTCTTCTAGTATTAAGGAACCAGCAAGATTGGGACTTGAAGTTGCCATTGTTCCTGCTGGCTTATCGAAGTGCTGTCCATGAAACCACCGGCTATACTCCAGGCCAAATGCTCTTTGGACGTGAACTTCGTCTCCCATGTGATCTCCTGTTTGGTTGTCCAACTGATGCGCCTTCATCGCCCGAGGAGTACATCCAAGATCTCCAGGCACGATTTGAGGTCGTACACAGCATTGCTCGGGAGCGAATTCACATGGCAACGGAGAAAATGAAGAAAATGTACGATCTAAAGGCTACACATCATGAGTTCCAGGAAGGATACAAGGTCTGGTTGTGGAATCCTGTTCGACGCAAAGGACTCTCCCCCAAGTTACATTGCAACTGGGACGGACCGTACAGAGTCTTAAAAAGGCTGAATGATGTAGTGGTGCGGATCACTAAAACACTTTCATCAAAACCGAAGGTGGTGCACTATAACAGGCAAGCCAAGTACCACAATTACCGGTAATATTAAAATTAAAAATGTAAATACTGATAAAATTTGTGCATGCGTAATGTAAATATTTGTATATAAATATTTGTACATATTTGTCAATTTTGTAAATATTTCTCACATGATTTATATTTCTATTTTATCGTTATATGCAACTTAGTTCTTGTATTTTAGATTGTGTAAATTTGTTTAGTTTCTCCTCTTGACCAAGGGTTGCATAAGTAATATTTTAAAACTGGTCCGATCTCTCTGCGTTCAATGTTCCTGATATATCGTGTACACAGACTAACACACTAACAGACACTCTACAGACGGACACTATATCAAGTTTGTTATTTTCGGAATCCTCACGCCTCAAAACGTGTAAAAAAGTGAAAAAATCAATGTCAAAAATCTTTACGATTACGTAAGTTCCCCTTACCTATAGTATGACTGGAAAATAATAATAGATTGGGAAAATTAGACCTTGCAATTGTTTCATCTCTCAAAAGTAAAATAAAGCAACAGCAATGTAATAATTAACTAATATTAAAAATTCTATTAAAATTGTTGTGCGTACATATTTTCATATTTATTTAATTTTGCTACTTTTCTTTCTTTCTTTCTTTATATATATATAAAGAAAATAAAAACTATGGTACATATATTTTTTCTTTTATTTAAATGAAAAATTAAATGTTAATGTGTTTAATTGTTTTGTTTTAAACAAATTAAAATTATACATGTTTTAATTCGTTATTGAAATTTTTTGAGTTGTTGGGCAGTGACAGTAATTTTATATTAACAACTTGCTATACTTTACCCTGCCATAATTCTTTTACTTTCTTTTTATAAAGATACAACATTTTTGGGGAAATTTTCAAGGTTTTGTTTCGTTATTTATTAAAATTTTCAGTATTTCTTTTTTGTAAAATGCTTTCTTTCACTTCCGTATTTCATTGATACCTTGATAAATAAAAATTTTCGTTCCTCATATCTGATCACTGTACGTCTCAATATATATATAGCATATTGAACAAATGGCTAATTTCCCTACAAATGTGAAAACAAGTGTATAATTTAAGATTGACGCATGTTAAATATATATATATTCATTTTTTTTAAACAGAATTTATTCAAATATTCCCTTATTTATTCACGTAATTATATTGTGTAATGTTGGAAAGTCATTATCTATGCATAATGCATGACTTTAACTTCTTGATATATTATTCTTTTATTTAACTTTAATACAGATTTATCTAACTTAGTCCTGCGCGGGCCACGTAAACTTGACCCGCAAAATGTCCTTACAGCCTCAATCTGGCCCGCAAACAGTTTTCAGACTCGGATCTCGCCCCGAATTCATACCTTCTGATTTACATACAACTCAACTCGAGAGTGTAATATAATATTACTAGAAGATCAGCCCGTGCAAAGCACGGTGGTAGTTTCGTTATAAAAATTTCTTTCAAATTTTTAAAAATCTCATTGAACACTTTCACGACCGCATGCTTTTGTCTTCTTGACAGTAAGGTCCACCTATGGGCGTTATTCTCCCAAGTTACAATATTTCATTACAAAATTTTCTAAGTTCACATTTATATTACAAATGGATATACATTATAATTATATTCTTCCCAATCAAATTATTTATATCCATATTGTTGCGAGTTTGTAAATAATTGTATTCATTCTTGAAGAAATTCTTTCAAAGAGGCTTAGTAAATCGTTAGAATGTTAATTTTCGACATTTCTAGTTGTCTTAGCGTTAAAATAATGCATATTATATTATAAAAAGAATAAGAAAGCGTAATTTTCCCTTAAAAACGCATTAGAAATCTCCAATAAGGCAGGTAATGGATTTGGCACCAAATTTGGCGACTTTTTCCCTAATTGTTGATTTTTTTGGTGACCTTGGCGAGAAAATCCTTATTAGTGATATACCAAATATGGATGCTGACATATGATTGGCTCAGGAGATACAGAAATTTCTGGAACATTCCACACTTTTCTACAGGGGTATATAAGGGCTGCGTTTTTCGCCAAGGCAGTCAGTTCAGTTCAGTCTGAAATCAGAGTCAGGCAGTTTCGCTAATGCTTGCATTGCATTTCAAGGAGTTCTAAGCCTCTTTGAATGAGTCTTGCTTTATGTGCTATTGCTATACAGTTAGTACTGTGGATTTACAGTTGACAGTTGTTAATTAAGCTGTGTTTACTGATTGAATTGAAGCTGATACTTAATTTACAGACCTGTATTTTTCCGGAACTTTCTGTGAATAAATTACTGAATTTTTGCAAGCCTCGCCTTTCATTCTCGGACAACTTACGAACCCCCGAGTACGCAACAATATTACATTTGACTGTACAAATTTGAATACTGGGTATATTCTTCAGAAATAAGTAACATAAAAACCCTGAAAGAAACGCCCACTGGTAGAGTTACAGATATCAAAAATGACGTGAATCTACGTCAGCGGTCGCAAAAGTGTTAAGATATATATGAAATACCGATAAAAGAAATATATATAAATATATGTATAAAATAAAGTTTAAGCATTTAACTATTAATTAAATAACTTCAAATGAAATGGGTTGTGAAAAAGTACTTAAGATGTTTAGCCGGAGCAAATCATGGTGGTAATTTTACAATTATAAATATTGTAAAAAAAAAACAATTATTGTGGATATATAAGAGTAAATAATTTCAAATAATTATAAAACTTCTCTGAAAACGACATTTCTTGTAAAAAAGTTTCTGCTGTTTCCAATCTGTCCTTGTGCGTCTGTTGGCTGAATATGAAATTTAATGTTATTTTGATTTCGCGATCGGGATAAGGCAACATATAGTTGTCCATGAGAGAAAACTGTTTCATCAAGATAAATTCCTACATGCTGAAATGTCTGACCTTGAGATTTGTTTATTGTCATTGCATAGGCAGGAATGACAGGAAATTGGCGACGTTTTAGGATGAATGGAAGAATGACATCACTTGGACACAAATCAACTCGTGGCAAGAAAACTGTTTCACCATGATGACACTGAGATAAAATTTTCGCAGAAATGAAATTTTCATGCATTTCAAGTATTGATAAACGAGTCCCATTGCAAAGACCCTGATTTGGATTAAGATTTCTTAGCAACATGACTATTATACCTTTTTTTAAAATTAGCTGATGAGGTGGCATGCCAGAAGGAGTTTGCTCATGTAAAAACTCTGTTGAATAATTTAATATATCATTATTGTCTTCAGAAACAATAGAATCTACACTGTAATACACATGTGGGTCTCCTTCAATTCTTGATATTATTTTCATGTTAATTTCCAGAGTTTTCCTATTTGTTGGAGCTAAAATAACTCTGTTTCCCAATTCTTCAACCTGCATGGTGGCTAATTGACTGTAAATTGCTTCGATGATGTTATTTTCAATCATGTGTTCAGGGATTTCTATGGAATCGGTGGGCAATTCGGGGATGCTAGGAAGAGTTCCTTCTCCTACATTTAAGAGCCAAATATTGTGTTGTTCTTGTCCGGCACTTCTCATGTTTGAGATGAGTGGAAGGTGGGTGAAGTATCTCCATAAAGGTGTAGATTTGATACAGGCTTCTATGATATTTGCTGTAGATCCTCTTGGCACAACTGGAAGTGTCTGTCTGAAGTCTCCTCCAATAACGATAACTTTCCCTCCGAAAGGCTTATCACTGCTCATGATTTCTTTCAGAAGGGAATCGATACATCGAAGACCATCTTTTGTCAGCATCGTTATTTCATCTATAACGATGAGCTGAGCTTTGTGAAGGTTTTCAGCTTCTGAAGTATTTGTCCTCATTGAGGAAACTGATGTGTCAAGAATAGGAATAGGTAACTTGAAACCGCTGTGAACTGTTCGCCCACCTTCGAGAAGTGTTGCTGCAACGCCAGTAGTTGCAAATGGAAGTGCTATTTGTTCTTTTCCCCGAATATAGTGCAACAGGGTTGAGTACAAATAAGTTTTTCCTGAACCCCCAGGACCATCAATGAAAAAATACCTGTCCATTTTATTTATGTCTTCGATAGCTATGATGATTTTTCTGAAGGCTTCTAACTGTTGTGGATTAAGCGATGCAATCTGAATTTCTGCCAGTTCTCTTTGTTCGACTGGGTTGTAAAGCTGTATTTCAATAGGATTTCCTATTGGCATTGGAAGTTCAAAAGATTCGCATGTCATTCCGTGTTGCTTGAGAGTTGCATTGATATCATGTAGAGCCAGATTAAAAGAATTTTCATTTTTGTTACACTGAAAATCCATAGCCATATCAGAACAATAATTATTCCATAGTTCAAGTGCGTTAGTAGGATTGCATAAAATCAGTATGAAGGCAAAAGTCTGTCTCAGTTGTTTTGGCATCTGGTAAACAGCAGCTTCCCTGGAACAGTGATTCCATTCTTCATCAGAATCAAGTAAATGTCTGTGAAATGCTGCTTCTTTGAAGGTATCATAAACAATACCATCAACAGCTTTTAAAAATTCAAAACTTGTAGCACCGGGTACGTGAAGAAGCAACATCCGTAGGTAGAATCGTTCTTCTTCTTTAGCACTAACAACATACATTCTTGGCACTATCTTATTTCCACCTCTTTGTCTTTTTTGCCATTTGTTCTTTTTGTATACGTAACTGTAGGGAATATCTGAATACAATATTGTTTCAGTATCCGGGTTGGTTTGATTTAATTCGAACCATGCCTCAAGTTTAGTTTTCCCTGTTCTTGCAGCCTGTAAGGCTTCTTCTTCTTCACCTTCTGTAAAGATTATGCGCTGCTGATTTGGCAGGTGTACTGGCAATCTCATAACTGCATGTGACCTGTCATGCATTTTAAACTGGAGCAATCGCCACATGGCTTCTGGTGCACTGACATACCTCGCATGAATGTAATTTGCAATTTCATTGTTTTGAATCTCCCCAGCACTGACAATTATATTCGCACAGTCAAAACCTTTATAGATGTATTTGTAAATATATTTCACTGCTCTCATAGATGTACAAACTTCGACATTAATATGTGCATCATATTTCAGAAGCAGATAGGCATTGTAAGGAACAACGAATCTGTTGTCCATTGTGGTTCCACGTACAACAACTGTAGAATTCATGCATCTCTTATACTTAGGATAGCCATCAGCACTCAATAAAGTTTCTGTTTGAAAATCTTTTGGGAAACCTTTTCTACACTTTCTGGCTTCCATGCAAGGAGCTCGAGGATTGTTTGAACCGCAAGGGCCATGAATCATACAGCGCGTGACGATTTCATGCAGGCGTCGATTTAAACCAGGATCAGGAATCTCAGCACTAATTAAACGATCAATATGTTCTACCGATGAAAATTTATCTTCTGCACGCAAGACAATTAAAATATGGACATGTGGAAGACCTCTCTTTTGAAATTCTATTGTGTAAACATGAGCCGTTGAAATTCCTAAAACACCATACACTATCAAATCTTCAAGAATGGATTTTAGCTTTAAGTTATAAACTCGTGAAACCAAATCAGGACGGTCACTTGGCTCTTCACCTTTTCTCAAATTTTCTGTAATTTCACGCCACTTAGGATTGGCTGTGAAAGTTATGAAAAGATCTGGCGGACCAAATTTTGCAAATATTGACATAGCATCAGCACACCTCTCACGCATGTTTCTTGGTGATCCTTCAAATGATGAGGGAAGAATGACTGGAATCCCAGCTGCTTGTGCATTATTGACTCTATTTTCAATGTGATCTGCTAGTCCTTGGCAGAATTCTGTTCGCAGCTTCTGCTGGTGTGTTTTAATGTAGTTCAAATTATTGGCTTCAACTTGCAAGTAAGAATCCACTATGAACTGCTGTGTCAGTCGTCCCGCACTAATAACTGGATTGAAGTGTTCTCTTATGGCCAACAAAGCTGCTTTGTACTGCAGCATAGTAACATTATTTCTCGTTCTGTTTGTCTGTGCACCCTCATAAGCCTCGCAAGTCCAGTTAGGTTGCCAACCTGGTTCGCCATACGGGAATAAAATGGGATAAACCATTGGGTCCAAGTTAGGGCTGAGAATGTTGATATTGACAAACTGCTGTCCTGGATTTTCTGGGTTTACTGGATAAATTCTAATGTCTCTGTCAAAAGGAGGCTCACCATGATCATTAACAAAAACCATTGCAATTTCATTTGCTGTAGGTGCATTATACCTTCTCTGATCAGTATGACGATCTCGTCGAAATACCAGATTCACTATGGGAATATCTTGTCCTGCTTCATTCGCTTCATCGATCGCTTGAGCTTCAACGTCCCTTAGCATACGGTAAGTGTGACAAAATCGATTTGTCATTCTGAATAGCCTGTCCAACTGGTCCAGAAGACGGGGAATGCATTGTTGATTAGCAGGATTAAGAACTCTGCATTCTGTTGCCTGAGTGCTATCTATGACATACAGTTGGGCATACTGTCGAGATTGTTCACTGCGTGGTTCTAGATGGCTGGTCCTGTGACATATTTGACCATGAACTTTAAACACGTAAGGTTCTCTTCCACTGAAATTTAATACTTTGGCTCCCATTGATGCAAAAGATAAAGCACTGTTATAAGAGCGAATGTTATCTCTAAAATTCTTGTAATCAGGGTTCTCATGATTCATCAACAAATCTTGAAGAACTGGTGGAAAAATCAACTGATTTCCTTGAGAATCCGTTGGTTTAATCAAAGAAACTGTCCCTTTCCGGCAACAACTGCTGAATTTTTTGTCTAGAGGTCGTTCAGCGGCAAAATTCTTCGAACCACAGAATTCACAAACATCGATCATTGGTCCACAGTAATGTAATTCATCATTCTCATTGGTAAATACTTCTTGAACTCTACGACTATTTCTTTCATTTCTTTGATCATGGGATTCAACATCAGCTTGCCTTCGCATTTGTGCTGCAAACTCAGATTCTCGTTTCCTCCGTCGCCTTTGAATATCAGCATTATTTTGTCGAATTCTTGCCAATGACTCTGGACTTTGTCTTTGTAACCATCTTCTTTTCCTCTCATTTTCCAAACGACGCCGTTTTTCAATGAGTGTTTCAGACAGATCCATTCGGAAAAAAATTAAAATCTCACATAAAAAAAAAAATGTTCAGTTTTGAAAGATTTTTCTAATGATGTAAGGTTTATGTAGATTAATTTAGAAGAAATACACAGCATTTCTTTAAAAAGAAAATCACTGCCAAAAGTTGAAAAATGATCATTTCATTTTATTTATTTCTCACTTCAATTAATTCATTTGCTAGTAAGACCGTGCGAAAATTTCACGCTCTATTTATCTCTTCGACAACTTTAAAATTTAAAATTATTATTATTATTATTTAATAGATGTCATTTTCTCATATGCATGAGCTAATTTAATATTTTAATATTTCTATTTATTTATTTTATTTTTATTTATTTATTTATTTATTTTGTCCGTAAAAGCATATTCAATTTTATGCTGGAAAAAAAAAATGAAGCTTGATAAAAATAATTAAAGGCTTTAAATATGTTTCTACAAATATTTTAAGATTTTTAAGGCTTTAATATGTTTCTGAAATATTTTAAGAGTTTTTTTTTTTTAAATAAAACGGTCAAAGAGTCATTCATTCGGGATTAAAGAGTCATCCACTTGGAATTTGTATTTTCTGAATGGCAACCGTTTTGTTTTGTTTTTATCAGGAATTGTGTTGTTTATAATAGCCAGTGATCCGTTATATGTAATTTATATACCTTTAAACATTCCAATTGAATAGTTTTTCAAGGTATTAAAGGAAATAAGAATAGGTGTGATAAAAAATATATTATATGTATGTTTTCGTAAGTTGAGCAAACAGAAAAAAAATAAAATAAATAATAATAATAAAAATGGCTTCCAAAAGTTTCAGTTTTGAGGCGGTACTAACCGGATTCGTTCATGACAGATGACAGATGAGGATCATTATATATATTAATTAATTTATATTGTATAAGAAACTGAATTAAAATATACTATTACACAAAATACAGTTATATTATTGAACAGATCTTCCAGAGAATCAAAAAAATATATAAACAAATTACTAGTTTATACCTCTAATTATGTAAATGAAATTTCAGTAAATAATATAAAAACATTTTAAGTGTATTAAAGCTTAAAAAAAAAAAAAAAAAAAAAAAAACACTGATTCAAATTATTTATGCAGCATAGCATATAAAATAATTAAAGAATGTACAATGCATGATAAATAGTTTTCGCATATAAAATTAAACATTCAGTGGTTATATTTTGATAATCGTAATTAAATTCATGAAATTCTTTATAACGGTAATAATAATAAAAAATATATATATATTTATAACTTATAGTTGATTAGCCACTTAGGCTATTTCTTCCCCTACAAAAATGTGAAGAAGTCTTAATACAAATAATACATATCACCTCTTTTTTCATTACTTAAAAGCTGTATGTTATTTAAAACAATTATATAAGTATCTAAAATAAAGAGTTGACTGCACGCCTTTGAATATAGATGTTTATATATTTTGCTTTAATAAATAAATAAATTTATATATATATATATATATATATATATAATCTTAAAAATTTAGGAACATTTAAAATGTTTCATAATTATTAATAAAGAATTTCATAGTCTCACAGTGGAGAATCATATTTTATTTTTGATTAATAGAGATTTAATAAATATGCATTTTGGTACAAATAGGTTAGAAATATAAAATAAATTTAAAGCAATTTCAATTAACATGCTTATAAAATGGCGGCTATGACAGAGATTAAATATTATTATTTTTAAATGTAGTTTTCTTTGGCTAATTTAAATTGATGATTTTAATATTTTTATGAGTAAAATCAAAGAACCTAAAAAGTAAAGTTATTTTGTTATTATTAAACCTAAGCATAATAAAATTAAATTTTATACAATGTAGCACGTCTTATTTAGGTGCTTAACTACAAAACTAACATGCATTTGGTTTTCTGTTTTTTTTAAATTTATTTTATTCATTTAAAAAATTATATATATTTTAAGCTTTGTGTGTCGAAATCGCATACACTGACAGATTTTCTTTTGGAAGCTGAGGAGGAAGAGTATGTTAGGTATTGATTTTTTATTGGATGAGTAATTCAAATAGAAGGTTATTTACTTTTTTTTTTTTTTTTTTTTTTTTTTTTTTAACAAATTAATTACACTTTTTTTCTTTTTCAGTCAAATAATTAAATTAAATTTTTATAAAATATACCTTTTTAAGACTGACTAAATTATTATTATTATTTACAAGAGTGAAGAGGGATCATGCCAGTATTCGAACCTGTGACCTTTCTGATAACGTCCCAATATTACACCAGCAAGCTAATGTTGTTTGTTATCTATGCAGCACAATACGCTTCTACGACAGTTTGAAATTATCAGAAATCTATTCTATAAATGATCAAAGATTTTTTTTTTTTTATTATTGGGATTTTATAAATATGGACGGTTGTTTCTAAATAAAAATTAAAAATATATTGTATCCTATTACAAAAGGAGAAAGAAACATCGGTGGTCTAGGAAACTTAATATTTATTTATTTTTATCAGAACTATTTACTAGAAATTAAAACATAATTTTTCTTTAAATATCAGTTTTTAAAACTTGTGTACTGAAGGTCAAGTTAGAGACGTAGAATAAAAAAAAACATACGAAAAAAATAAAAAGCAAATGTTCTTAAGTATATATTTTCATTTAATGTAAAAGTTATGAGCATATACAATGATTATTTAAAGCCAAAACAGTAAAAGGGCCAATGAGCAGCATATTTTTAATAGCCATATTTGATTTTTCAGATTGCATTTCTTGCTACTATTTGTCCTTGAGATGTGCTGATCCCAGACACACATACAGATCATCAGCATAAGACCTGTTTTTAGGATTTTGAGGGACCTCAAGTTGTGCAAATGTCACAAAAACTCAATTTCCAAAATTCCATTTAAAAACGATACCCTTCTCTACTATATTTCGGTAAGGGAAAGTAAAAACGAAAAATATTTCGTTCTTTTACAGATATTGACCGAAGAACTACTCAAAAATTTAAAGCAAAATTCAGAAAATAAAAATAAAAAATCATAATCATAAGGGAGGGGGGGGAGCCGAAAAGGAATCGTACCCCGGGCGCCAGTTATGCTCGCTACGCCACTGGATATAGTCCCCAAAAATTTACGCACACACACAGGCAGACATTTTCTAAAAATCGCCCAATCGTGTTCTGGACCTTTAAAAACGTGTAAATTCATCGAAAACCGGAAGCCGAAAATTTTTACGAATCCAATACTTTCTTTTATTGAATATAGAATAAAGTAAAAAAAAAAAAAAAAAGGGAGGGGGAAAGAAATGCAAAATTAGAATCTGTAAATGCATTATAGTTTTTGACTGAAAAGTGTTTAAGAAGTTTGTCAACTAAGCTTGAAATTTACCAAATGTGCCAGTTTGTTTTAACAGTGTGTGTGTAGGACTTGGGGGAGGGAGTAAGGTTCCCTCTTACCTCTCGTTAGCAAGCGTTCACAAAAAACGATGAGTTCGCCTTTATCTGCATTTTCCAGAAATTCAAAGAAATCGCCTTAAGGGGGTCCAGGGCTCAAAAATCTTCAAAAATTCGATTTTTTTTTTTTTTTTTTATTAAAAAATTCTATGATCTTTTCTGCTTAAAATGCCGTTTAGATCATGTTTCTATCTTCATTAGAACGGAAGATATAATTATTTTGCTTTGAGCTGTTTTTCCAACTCCAGTTTCAAAGAGCTGTTGCTATGGTAACACCCACCTTCTGTTTGAAAACAAACGCCGCGCTAAACATAAACAAACATTTTTAACCGCATTTTTTCGAGAAATATATTTCAATTATTAATTAAATTGAACGCTGATTAATTTCATATGTTTATATTTTAAATTTATACACTTCTACTTCTACTTTGAGAAGAAGTGAAGTGAAATAACTTCGTAGTTTAGTGCCGGCGTGGGTTTGTTTACAACGTGCTGGGATTTGATTATCGTAATGATTTTTACTTTGAAATATTTTTTTTACCATTGACATGATTTATTACTATTGATTATACACTTTTTTACATTGATTTATTATTATTTTAAAGTGATTGTTTGATTATTGTGATTCTGGCTTGTTCAAAAGTTATATTTCGTTTTGATATGATATGAATACGATACAAATATATTGATAATGCTTTGTTTACAAGAGTAAGGAATTTTGTACTTATTTCGAAATTAATTCGGAGTGTATTTTAAGTTTTTATATCTTTTTTTCTTGAGAAATTTTGAAAGAACATTTGTAATATGGGCAGGAAACGAAAATCTGCTCTTCAGAAGTCTGAAGCAATGAAAAAAAAGAGAAGCAATC
Organism: Salticus scenicus; assembly: GCA_963930645.1. Taxonomy (NCBI): domain Eukaryota; kingdom Metazoa; phylum Arthropoda; class Arachnida; order Araneae; family Salticidae; genus Salticus; species Salticus scenicus. The sequence goes on along the minus strand of CAWVNO010000533.1, from coordinate 53,088 downwards.
CATCAGTTTCATCCCCTGAAAAAGTAAATCTGGAAATAATAAAGCGTTTAGATGGAAGAAAAATGCCCTCGCCTGTAAAAAATAACTTGGAAGGTCAGGAAGAAAATTACATCATCATAAAACAAGCTATTTTTCAATCAGTAATATCAAAGTGCTGTTGTCAAAAATGTTATCAACTAACATTAATTGTACAGGTTGGTAAATGCAATGGATTTGCTCAAAATCTCAAAGTTATTTGCAAAAATTGCAGTTTTGAGTTCTTATTTTGTTCTTCAGATAAAGTTTCAGGAAACGAAAATTCTTTTGATATTAACCGCAGAGCTGTAGTTGCAGTTACAGAGATGGGGAAAGGACACGCAGCATTAGAAAAGTTAACTTATAACATGAACTTACCGTGTATGGATTCAAAAGTTTTTACTAAACATTTAAAATATTTGCATTCTTCAACCGTAAAAAGTACATGTGAACAGTTAAAAAGCATTCGAGAAAAAGTAAAACAATTTCACCTTGGTTCGAATAGTACATGTATTTCAGATATTGCAGTCAGCTATGATGCAACATGGCATAAGCGCGGCCATACTTCAAATTATGCAGTTGGTTGTGTGATTGATGTCCTCTCTGGTTTTGTAATTGATTATGAAGTTTTATCTAAAATCTGCTACCACTGTATCCAGGCAGCAAAAAGTCTTGGAAAAGAGTCTCCGGAATTTCATATATGGTATGAAGGACATGCTCGAATTTGTGATAAAAATTACGACGGAACATCTGGTGGAATGGAAAGCGAGATGGCAAAACGGATGTGGCTTCGTTCCGAAAGTCTTGGGTTCCGCTACACAGAATTAATAGCAGATGGCGATTCGAAAACTTTCAAAGACCTGCAAGATTTGAATGTATACGGAAAAGAAACTCTCATTACTAAAACAGAATGCATAAATCATGTTGGCAAAAGAATGGGAGCTGCACTGCGTAAACTTGTTGAGGTTGAGAAAGCAAAGAGTGTTACACTCGGAGGGAAAAAACATGGAAGCTTGTCAGAAAGCACAATAAAAAAAATTACGCGCTATTATCGTAACTCGATAGTACGCAATAAAGGCAACATAATTGCCATGAAAAAAGATATTTATGCCATCTTACAGCACTGCAGTTCAACAGATAAAAAGCCGAAGCATTCGACCTGTCCTCCTGGAGAAAATTCATGGTGCTTTTATAATCGTGCGATTTCGATGAAGCTAAAGCCTCCAGCACACAAAACCAGTGTTAAAACCCCTCTAAGAGAAGAAATTGTTGCCAAAATGATGCCAATTTTTCAAAGATTGGCTTCAGAAGTATTATTGCAAAAATGTGCAAAAGGGGAAACACAAAATAGGAACGAGTCTTTGCACAACATGATTTGGAGTCGTTGCCCCAAAGTGTTTAACACTTCTAAAACTCGAGTAGATATTGCTGCAGCTAGGGGCATATCAGATTTCAATTATGGAATGAGGGTATCTTCAATAAATGCCTTAAAAACATGCCATTTATCACCTGGCAATTCATCCTTAACTTCCTTGAAACGCATAAGGACTCGCCATCTTAGAAAGGCGTTGTTCAAGTCAACAGAAGCTTTTAAATCTTATAGAAAAAAAGTTGAATTAGCAAAAATTACAATCAACCAAAAAAATAAGCTGAAGGAAGGCGTTACTTATGCATCTGGAGGTTTTTAAGAGGTATTTAAACATATATTAATATTGTTTTTTCATTTATAATGTGTTTTTATCTATACCGCTTCTTTTCAACAATTTTAATTTTCGCATTCATGCTATTCAAAAATCAAAAGTTGATAAATGCATTTAGCAAGGGTTTAGTTTCCATGATGCGTTTTTTCACCATTTTTCATTTTCAAATTGATATACAGTCAACTCTCATTAATCCGCAAAAGTTTTGTCCAAAGGTGCGGATTATAGGATTTTGCGGATTACAGGTTATTTTCTTTGTTTACATTTTTCTTTTCCAAATTTAGAGTGAGTTATGATTAATTTAATCATATATGAATAGACATTAAAATGAAAAGATATCTAATAAGTTTTAAAATAAAATATTTTTTCAATATTAACTCAACTTATCAATTATAATGAAGCTAAATAATTTAGGCATACTCAAATAATGTATAGCAATAAAATATAAGCATACATATTTGGTTAAAAAATACAAAAAAACTATATTTCAAGTGCAGAAATGGAAATTCCTTATTGATTACTTTTTAAATTTGTTAAACATTGATGTAATAGTACTGGAAATATATATATATATATATATATATATAATTTTTTTTTTTCAGAAACTTTCGCTTGCTAATTGTGTAAAAATGCAATTTCTTTTTCAGAAATAGAATGTTTTGAAAGAAAACTCATGCAATTCTCCCCAATTTTAAACCCTTAAAAAATTTAAATTTGCAGATTAATTTCCGAAAGCAAAGATTAATTTAAAATTTGAATTAAAAAAAGAGAAAAGTTTCTAGTTCGTTCAGAATCTTAGCTGTAAATTTGTTTGTTTACATTAAAAAATCCATTGCGGATTAGAGGTATTTGCGGATTAACGGGAGTTGACTGTAAATCCAAAACCAATAAATATAGAGCCTTGAAATTTTAAACTTGGCATTTTCAAATATTTTACTTTAATTTGTCTTTGGTAAATTTAAAAAAAATTATTATTTTTGAAAATATGCGACTAAAAAAAATTACGTTGAAAATTTGTCAATTTTTTGTTAAAAAATTTTTATCTTTTTTTTTTTTAAGAAAATTTTTTTTAATGCCGAAGACAAATTAAAAATAATATATTTCTCTTCAACTACATGAAAAAAATTTTAAATTCCGTTTATAATATTTTGAGTTATATCAATTTTAAAATACCTCACTTTTTTTTAAAAAATTTAAATTTTAAATTTTTTTTAAAGTTTGAGAAAATTTTTATGTGGTTTTTTGTTTAGTCATTGCATGGTTAATTACCAAAAAAAATTTCAAATCAGTGGGTTAATTAGTAAAAAGTTTATTAGTAATTTAAAAAAATCATTCTTCGCTAAGTCGTATAACGACTCGTCAGGTTCGAAAAACATTATTTGAGTCTATGGAAACATTCAAATGCACATTAAAAAAATAGTAAAAATAGCTAAAATTAAGCTAAAATTAAAGGATAGAGTTCTAAATTGTGTTATTTATGCATCAGGGAGTTTCTAAGAGGTATTTAAAGATTTTATAAGCAGTGATTATGTTGTTGTAACTTTAAATACATTTTTCTCCATGATGCGTTTTTTCACCATTTTTCATTTTCAAATTGATATAACTTAAAAACCAATAAAGATAGAGCCTTTAAATTTTAAACTTGGCATTTTCAAATATTTTACTTTAATTTGTCTTCGATAAATTTAAAAAAAATTATTATTATTGAAAATATGCGACTTTAAAAAAAAAATTACGTTGAAAATTTGTCAATTTTTTTAAAAAAAATTTTTATCTTTTTTTTTTAAGAAAATTTTTTTTAATGCCGAAGACAAATTAAAGATAATATATTTCTCTTCAACTACGTGAAAATTTTTTTTAATTCCGTTTATAATATTTTGAGTTATATCGATTTTAAAATACCTCACTTTTTTAAAAAAAATTTAAATTTTAAATTTTTTTTAAAGTTTGAGAAAAATTTTATGTGGTTTTTTTGTGTAGTCATTGCATGGTTAATTACCAAAAAAAAATTTCAAATCAGTGGGTTAATTAGTAAAAATTTTTTTTAAATGGGCCCCGGACCCCCTTATATGAATAACCAATAAAATGAAATAAAGTCTTCTTTCAAAAAATGAGTGAACTTTTTGTATAAGTTTCATCTACAAAATACTACATATTAAAAATTGTATTAATCTCTCTCCTACTCTCACTTTTTTAATAGTTTTTAAGATTTATTCAATTTCTTCAGAAATGTTAGCGAGAAAAAATGCGTACTTTTTGTAAACTTTTCAAATCTTCGTGGAATTACTAGGTATCAAAATTTGAACATATTTATCATCATCATCATCATCAACTTCAAGGATTAGGCATAGTGCCTGTTCCGGCTTCATTGTTCAGTCCACCGCTTTCTCGGTCGTCCTCGATCTCTCCTGCCCTTTGGGGAGTAGTCGAGGGTAGCTCTGGGGAACCGTGTTTCCGGCATACGCTGTACATGGTCTTTCCATTTTGTACGATATTCTTGTATTCTATCACATAAGTTGAAGATCTTTAACTCCTTCCTGATGTCTTCATTCCGAATTTTGTCGAAAATTGTGCAGCCTTTTATAGGCCTTAAATGTCGCATTTCTGTTGCTTGGATTCTCGATAGATCCCTGCTGCCCAAGGTCCATGTCTCTGAACCATAAAGTAAGACGGGTGTGGCCATGACCCTATAGAATTTAAGTTGTGTTTCTTTTCGTGTCTTATTCCTGAGGGTTTTTCTCAAAGTTCCACAAATGTATTGGAATTTGTGCAATTTCTGCTGTACCTCGTTCTCGTATTCATAAGTGAGATCACAACCTAGATAGGTAAAGTGTGATACTTGATCTATGACTTCATTTTCAATGACAATTTTTGTACGAATAGCTTCTTTCCCTTTGAAAGCCATAGATTTGGTTTTTTATCGAGATTTTCATTCCATAGTCTTGACAAATTTTGTGTAGGTTATACGTTGATCTCTGTAGATCGTCTTCACATTCCTGAATGATAACCTGGTCATCCGCGAACAGAAGCGTGTTGATGAACATGTCTACTTTTAGCTTAATTCCTGGGGCGGCTAAAGTTTTCCATGTTCGGATGATGTCGTCTATGTAGAGATTAAACAGAACTGGGGATAGACTACATCCCTGTCTGACTCCTTGGTTAGTGTCTACTTCGTTGGTTTTGTGTGTGCCGATGAGTATCTTTGTATGTTGATATAAGGACTGACAAGCCTGAATCAAGTGTCGGGGGAATCCCCTACATTCCATGATAGACCATAACTTTTCTCTATTCTTCGCTTTTTCGAAGTCTATAAAAATAGTATGCGTTTCCAGGTTAAATTCTCTACGCTTTTCAATTATCTGTTTTAAAGAGAATACATCGTCTATACAAGATCTTCCTCGTCTGAAGCCAGACTGTTCTTCTAAGAGCATTGATTCTGACAATTCCCTTACTCTGTTATTAATTAGTTTGCTATATAATTTATAGGCGGTATTTAGTAAGCTAATGCCCCTATAATTCCCGCAGGAATTCCTATCTCCTTTCTTAAAGATTGAGATAACTTTTGCAGTCTGCCATTCTGTGGGGATCACACATTCTCTCCAACACATATTAAAAAGATGTAACAGTTTTTCATGTAGTAAATCGCTACCATATTTGAAAAGTTCTGAATTAATATTGTCTGGGCCTGTAGCTTTTCTGTTTTTAGATGTTTTCAATATGTTCTTTAATTCCACCATATCAATACAATCAATATCTCTTTCAATTGTTCCCATCTCGGTGGTTAAGTGGGCGGTTGGGTTAAACCAAAGGTTCCTATAATGGTTGATCCATTCCTTCACTTCAATAGTGTCAATATTTGCTCGATCTCGTTCATCATTATTTAAATTTCTTATGAACTTGTAGGCCATGGTTTGTCTGCCGTGTACATCGTGTTCAATATCACTGATAAATTTATCCCATGAGTTTTGATGAGCTTTACGAATGATGTCCTTTGCGAGATTTCTTTTTGTTTTATACAGTTTCTCAGCTTCTCCTGTTTTTTTCTGCAGAAAATTTAAATATGCTGCTTGTTTGTCTTTAACAGCCTTTGCGATATTCTCGTTCCAGATTCTCATGCCTCTTGTCTTACGGTGTTGTTTCCTTTTGCCTAAGGCCTCCAGCGCCGCTTTTTGGATTATGTTCTTTATATTTTTCCATTCTTCATTTACGTCGTCTCCAGGGATCGAATCCTCCAATAGTTGATTTAATCGTTCTTGATAGAGTCTTCTTATGCTGTTTTCTTGTAGTAAGGATACTTTGTAAACCTCTTTGTCTGGTTTCTTGCTATTGCGTTTTATCCATCTAGACAACAACTTGATTTTGGAAATAACCAGATAGTGGTCTGAGTATATGTCATAACCTCTGTAGACATGTGTATCCATAACTTGAGGAGACAATTTTCTGTTGGTAATGATGTAGTCTATAAGTGACCTAGTGCCCCTTGCACTCCATGTGTATTTATTTATGTCCTTTTTCCTAAAGAAAGTGTTTGTTAATTTTAAGTTGTTAAAAGAGGCAAAGTCTCTCAGTTCTTTACCATTTTCATTTAGGTGGGTTTCTCCAAATGTACCAACAACGTTGTCAATAGGTTGGTTGCCTACTCTGGCATTTAAGTCACCAGCTATGATCACGTAGTCATTTTTATTACAGCTATCCAATCTGCGTTGAAGTTCTTCATAAAAAAAAGTTCAGTTTCTTCCTTTCTGCCTTCTTCTGGGGCATAAACTCCGAAAATACATAGATAACCTCTCTCTATTCTTATTCTCAAGACGACGATGCGTTCATTGACGTATGTGTAATTTACAATCTTATTTTTTCATTTATTGTCTACCAGTATTGCGACTCCACAAGATGCTCTTTTGATGGCTGGAATGCCGCTGCAGATCATTACGAAATCTTCTATGTCTTTGGTTCCCCTTAGTTTCTTTTTCGTCTCTGTAACTACTGTTATATTGACAGATCTTTTCTTCAAGAGTCTCACTAACTCTGATTCCTTTGTAGATAGGCCTCTAACATTCCAGGTTCCCACAGTTAAAATATCCGATAAACCGAAATTCTTGTCCTTCATCTTTCCACGTCGATTACCAGTTGAGCAGTCCGGTGTATTTGATTTTTGAAGCTTACGAGTAGTTGTGTTTTCACAAGGTAAGGGTACCAACCTTACGCAAAACCCCCAACCTGGAGGACCAGGGTGTCTCTCTTAGTCTGGCACCTATCCTTTGACCTGTCCGGCTTGGGAGGCCCTACCAGTAGCTAAGCTACCGCCGGCATAGCTCTCCGGGTCATTGGTGCACGCAAGCCCCACCACTACGACAAAGTGGAAACACCATCGGGGGGGTATATTTTTAAGAAATCAATTTAAAAGGAGTTTATAGGACTATCTAACAGTTTCAAATGCACTATTTTCTCACTCATGAATTTAATCTCTGCTATTGTTAATAACATGTACACGAAAATTTTACTATAGCAAGAAAAATATTTTAGATAATTATTTTAATTTGTTCCAAAATTATATAAAAAAAACTTCTTAGTTCAAACCCTTTTTAATTTTAGAATATATATTCAAGAAATATCAATTGATAATGATCTGAAAGTGTTATATCTTGAACCTCAATTAACAGCAATTTTACTATTAATGTTGAATAATAATAATAATTAAAAAAAAAAAAAAAAAAAAAAAAAAATTTAGAATTCTTTTTTCTTTAACACAAGTATTAAAATATAGGGATGTAGAAATTTTATCTTTTATTTAATCAATTAAGGGAAAATAATAATTACAGCCTTTAATTATGTAAACAACATATGCATCATAAAATTCAATCTTTGATTTATAAAGCTTAAACTTTATTAAATGTATATTACAGAACTAAAAATAAATCTTAATAAAAGCTTAAAACAGTTAAAAAAAAAAAAATAAATAAATAAGTAAAAACTCATCCTTTTAGATAGTACAGTATAGGACCCATTATCCGGAACCCACGGGACCAGAAGAATTCCGGATTTCGGAATTTTCTGGATTTTGAATCCTTTTCCCATTATTGCTTTCCCTTAATTATAAAACATAACTCAGTAACTGACAGGTACTAATTTACTTCTAGGAGCAACTACTTCACATACAGACAGACATTAAAGAAAATCTGGAGTGACTCCACTCGACTTTCCGAACATTGAGTAATTAACAGTTTTATAGATAAAGTAAAGAAAGGAGTTGTTAAACAAACAAAAGGGAGAAAACAATAATAGAGTGTTTGAGTATTTTTCTCGATATATTACACGATGTTTTATTTAACGCTACTGAACTTTGAGCCCATAGATCATAATGATAAAGAATTTTTGGTGTGTCCCTGTAAAAACCTATAAATGCTAGATTCACCAAAATGCTTATAGTTAGTGCAACAGTGTTTTATAATATTCATATAAATTTTCAGCTCAATTGAATAAGGCATTTAGATGCTATCGCACTTTTAAAAATTTGGTTCCTTAGGACATAATGATAAAGAATTTTTCTTTGTCTCCCTGTAAAAAAACCGTAAGTGTTAAATTCACCAAAATCATATACAGTTGGTGCAACTGTGACCTATAACATGTGTACAATTTTTTTGCTCAGATTAATAAGGCGTTTAGACGCTATCACACTTTTAAAAATTTGGCCCCAAAAGCCATAATGATAAAGAATTATTCTTTGTGTCCCTGTAAAAAAACTATAAGTGCTAGATTCTCCAAAATCTATACAGATTGAGTATCTGTGACCTGTAATATGTGTATAAATTTTTTGCTCAATTGAATAAGGCGTTTAGATGCTATCGCACTTTTAAGATTTTGGTCCCATAGGCCATAATGATAAAGAATTTTTCTTTGTGTCCCTGTAAAAAAACTGTAAGTGCTAGATTCACAAAAATCTATAGGGTTCGTACTATGGGGACTTACAATATACGTAGCAACTTACAGCTTATTCGAACAAAGCGTTTAGACGCTATCGTGTTCACTCACAGACATACACACATACATACACACATACATACATACACACACACATACATACATCATCGCAAAAATAGTGAAAACGGACTCATTGGACCTCGAAACGTATAGAAACAACAAAATCTCAAATTCGGATTTTTGACATGATTACAATACTTTCCTCACTATAGTGTTCGGAAAGTAAAAAAAAATATTCGAATTATATTCTAGAGCTCTTAAAATATGCAAATAGATCAAAAACTGGAAGTCAAGATTTTTTGCAAATCTGATGCTTTTTTTCTATTAAATTTAGCAGGAAGAAAAAAATAACTATAATGTGTATATATATACAAACATGTACATTACTGCCACTTGCCATGAGGGGACATGGTTACTTCTTTATCAATGCTGCTAAACATGAATACTGTCTCAATCATAAGAGCAGATTTGGGAGGAACGGGCACTCCTTCCAAATTCCAGGGGGTTGGAGAGAGAGATTCGTTACAGCAGATCCCTCCTTCCTCGAAGGGAATTTTTCATAGCAGATGAAAAATTCGTGACATAAATGTACATAAATAAAGTTAGTAAGTTCATAAGAAAATCAAGTTCACATAATGATTATCTGTGAATATATTTTGCACTATGTTTCACTCCTAAGTTGCAATTTCAACAATTTGGGAAAAGAAAAAAAAATTAAATTTTGAAAATGTTTAACTAAAATATCTCTCATGAATTTAGAATTGTTGCAGTGCAGTTAATGGTAAGAGAAATGTAAACCTTTCAAATTAATCTGCTATGTTTGAAATCAAAGAAACAAACATCTATTTTTTTTTTTTTCAACATGTAAACTAAACAGTCTGTAAAAGACATATTAAACCGTATATAAAAACATATTAAATAGCATGCACATCATAGTTGCAAAAGAAAACTCATTCTAAACTCTTAGAACATAAAAAGGTGTAGATTAAATAGGATATTAATACAATAATAAAAACATTTAAATATTCGTTAAGAAATTGAAAATAAAAATTATTTCATAAACAATTTATTCGACAGACGCTCTAGTGAGTCCGTCTGCATTCATGTGTAGTTTTCCCGCTCTATACTCAATTTTAAAACTGTATGGCTGTAGAGCAAGTGCCCATCTCATCAAACGCGAGTTAGTACTCGCATGTTTTTGCAACCATACCAAAGGATTATGGTCGGTAACTACCGTAAATTCTCTTCCGTCTAGATAATAATGCTATTTCTTAATTGCAAAAATTATAGCAGCGCACTCTTTTTCCGAAGTGCTGTATTTACGCTCCGTTGGTGAGAATTTTTTGCTTAAGAATAGTACCGGGTGCTCTTCACCGCTATTATCTATTTGGGATAGTACTACCCCCATTCCTACGCCCGATGAATCTGTTTGTACTATGAATTCTCTTCCGAAGTCTGGCACTTGTAACACAGGTTTTTCTGAAAGTTTTTCTTTTAGCTTCTGAAAAGAATTCTCGCACTCTTCCAACCAGAGAATTTTTTCTTTCTTCATTTTACCTTTTAAGGCATTCGTAAGTGGCGCAGCAAGAACAGAATACATGGGTATATATCTGCTATAATAACCTGCTCTGCCGAGAAAAGCACGAATCTGAGTCTTCGTGGATGGAGTAGGAAAGTTTATTATACTATTTATCTTAGCTTCGGAAGGAGAGCGAAACCCTTGTCCGACGATATGCCCCAAATACTGAACGTGATTTTGAGCGAATCGACACTTTGAAGGTTTGATAGTTAATTTAGCTGATTTTATACTTTCCAAGACAGTGTCTAATTTTTTTAAATGCTGTTCCTAATCATGCGAAAAAATTGCAATATCGTCTAGGTATGGCACTGCAAATGATTCACATCCCTTCAGCATCTTATCCATAAGTTTGCTAAAGAAGTATGGAACATTCTTTAGACCAAATGTCATTCGTAAAGGTCTATAACTCCCGAAACTCGTACAGAACGCAGCTAATCGCTGGGCTCTCGGGCTCAAAGGGATTTGCCAGTACCCTTTCGCCATAGCTAAAGTAGTAATAAATTTGGAGGAAGCGACTTGTTCAACACGATCCTCTATATTGGGTAATGGAAAATATTCCGTTCGAATTATTTCATTTAAACGACGATAATCGACGCAAGCTCAGGGATCCCTACCAGGTACTTCAACTAATATCATAGGAGATGTGTAATCACTTTCTCCAATTTCGACTATTTTTAAATCTAACATACGCTGGACTTCAACTTTTAAAATTTCATTTTGCCTATGAGAAGTACGGTATGGCTTAGTTCGGATTACTTTATCACTAATTAATTCTATATCGTGCTCCACTAAATCTGTTAGGCCGGGGTTGTTCGAAAATATGATTATATCGATTTAATAGGCGCTGTAATTGCGTAATTTGTTTGATATCAAGTAATGCTTCCAGATTATTCGTTTGGATCAAATTTTCAAAATTATAAACAGTCGGATCCGTTTCTATATGAGGAAATTCAATATCTTCCTCAACTAAAATTTCTTCCTCCTCTAAATTTAATAAATTTATACATTCGGGTCTTTTATAGTACGGTTTGAGCATATTTATATGATATATTTTTGTTTTGTCTTTTCTTCCTGGTATGTCGACAATATAATTTGTTTCGGACATTCTATTTATAATTTTTCCAGGCCCAATCCATTGTACGGATAATTTATTTGGTCTTGCAGTGGCCAATACCAGTACAAAATCCCCCTCTTTGAACTCCCTTTTCACGGCATTTCTGTCATACCACAACTTTCTCTTTTCTTGTTTTGATCTCATAGTCGAGACGGCTACCTCTTGACACCTTTTTAACCTGTTTATAAGTTGGAAAACGTGCTCTGTCACAGGCAGATTTTCTTCCTCTACGTCAACCCAATGTTCGTATATTAACGTTTCCGGACTTCTCAAGTTTTTCCCATACAGCAGCTCCGAAGGGGTGAATCCGGTACTTTCATGCGTTACCGTTCGTAAGGCAAATAGCGCAGATGGAAGATGTTGCTCCCAGTCCCGTCCCGCTTCTACACAAAGCGCTCTCAACAACCGCTTAATCGTTCGGTGAAAACGCTCCACAGGATTGGATTGGGGATGATGCACCGAACTGTTCGATACTTTTATTCCAAAACGCTCGAAAAATTCCGAAGTTAAGGCGCTCGTAAAGGAGGGTCCGAGATCGCATTGCACTTCCTTAGGGAAACCCGTTCGACTAAAAATATTTAATAGAGCCTGAGTTACAGTTAGAGATCCTATATCAGGGACAGGAATTGTTTCTGGGTATTTCGAGGCCGTGCAAATTGCAGTTATCAGATATCGGTTTCCATTTGTGGTTATAGGAAGGGGTCCACATGCATCAATATTTATTTTAGAAAATACTTCTTGAATTACTGGTACTAATTTTAAGGGCGCTTTAATTTTTTCATTCGGTTTTCCGGCTCTTTGGCAGCTATCGCACGCTTTTATGAAATTTTCCATGTCTTTCCATGTCTTCCAGCCTGGCCAGTAAAAATATCTGGACAATTTATCCTTTGATTTCGTACTTCCTAAATGCGCTGAAGTACCTTCGTGGCATAATGACATAATTTTTTCTTTTATCTTTTTGGGTATTACGAGTAATTTTCTCACTACACCTGATTTATCTGTTTGAATTTTTAGCAAAATCCCATTTTCAATAATATACTTTTTCCTTTTGGAAGTTCCCCCTCCAGCCTTAGCAATTTCGAAAAGCTCGCTCAGACCAGAGCACGCCTCTTGAGCGCTCCGAAAATCATCTTGATTGATGTTTAAGAGCGTCAATTCGGATGAACTTCCTTCCACCATGGGAATGTCTGCTATATCATTAATTTTTCCCTCAATTTCAATCCCCTTTGAAATTTCAGAATCACAACTGGGTTTTTCCAAACCATCAAGGTTGTTTTCCCTATCTGCTTTGGTCTGGGACCTAGTCTGAACAGCATTTATTTTTTCACTATTAATAAAATCGTACCCCGTTTTCTCTTTTATCATTGCCGCAGTTCTGTTGCCCAAGATATACCGTCCTTCATCTAAATTATCGGCGCACACTGCTGCTTTTGTTTTGAAAACTCCGAAATCCTCTTTTATTTCTACTACTGCTAATGGCAAGCATATTTGGTTTATGTCTAGAGGTTGTTTTAACCATACGATTTCTCCATTAAAATCACCCGATTTAACATATTTTTTGCATACAACATCTAAAGTTGAACCTGTATCGCGTAATATTTTAATTTTATGCTCATTAACATATCCCTGTGTGAGATACGGCACTAAGAATTCGTGTTGTTCGATATTAATATTATTTAGACTCTCCTGGTTAACACGAACAATTCGAGGACAGTTGGTCTCAAATGCTCCGTACTTCCACATTCGTAACAGCGAAGTTTCTTTGGCCTATCAAATTTAGAAATGTTTTTCTCATTTATTCGCTTGTCCGAGTAAACCCGCGAGTTAGTGGGTTTGTCGATAGAATAGTGTTCTCTACGCTTTGGCGCGAAGGTATGGTTTTTCTCATTTATAGATTTCTCAAGAGGTTTCTTCCACTGTCGTCTTACGTCCTCATAATTATCCAGCATTTCTGTTAATTTGGAACCGGATGTTATAGAGGACCAAGTATCTAAAAACTGTTCCTTAATCTCCGGACTAACCCTTTTTTTTATCTGATCGACAACCATCAACTCCTTTAACGCCTCAAAACTTTCGACTTTTAGACCCTGCAACCATTCTTCCAAATAATTTTTACTTTCAAACGGAAAATCTTTCCAGGTGTTTTTGGCATCTCTTTGATGTTGAACAAATTTTTGCCTAAATTTTTCCGGGCTCAGTTTAAATTTTTTTAAAAGCATTTGCTTAACATGATCGTAATCCTCTGCATTTTCATCAGATTCTCTAGCAATTAACTGCACGATGTCGCTTGGAAGCAATCCTAATAATATCGATGCCCATTCATTCCTCTCAATGTTAGCCCTATTAGCTTGCCGCTCAAATAGAACTAAATATAAGCTAATATCTGAATTTTCTGGTTCAAATTTCGGTATTAATTTTTGAAATTCGGAATGACTTTTTTCTCCCGTTCTGAGAGTTACCTGAAACTTCCGGATTACTCCTCAACTCTGCTTCTAACCTTAATCTTTCTAACTCATACGCACGCTCTTTTTCTTTTTCTTCTTGTTCCCTTTCCTGCCGCTCCCGTGCCTTTTCTCTTTCTTCTCGCTCTTTCTCGTTTTCAGTAATAGTTCCCAGCATAGTTTTAACAAGCTCTTCATCATAATTTTTATTAGCTTTAATGAGCGCTATTAACTGAATAACATTACAATCTACAGAGACGTCTTCTCCTAACTCTTCAGCCAGCAATTTTAAATTTGCTTTTCTCGCTCTACCCAAAAAAGCCATAATTTAAAAATCTTATCTAACTCTTCCAAAAATAATTATTTTTAATTATAAAATAACAAAATTATTAAATTTAAAACAACAAAATAGATAATTTAAAAAGATCAAAATTAATAATTTTTTTGCATTTCTTATCAAATTCCTATCTAATAATACTTCAATAATTTTAAATAGTTTTAGATAATCTATAATACTTCACTGTAAATTTCAATTTCAAACACGGGTAACTATTTTAAACACAATTTAAATATTATAGACCTGAAAACACATTTCAAATACAATAATAAAAGAAGGAAAGTTTTCCCTTACCCATTAAATGCACTGATACTAATTTGCATTTAATGCATCTAGAATACTTATTATCATTTAAAAGCCAAACAAACATTTAAAATGCAACTTAAAAATGAAAATAGTACTCACCCAAGCCTTGTTTGACAGCAAAATATCTTCGGTCAACTGACCCACAACTTTAAAGCTTACAAGGAGAGGTCACGACATGGAAAATTCAAATCGGGACGAAATTGCGCAGGATTGTAGTATACTATGAGGGTAACAACATATTAAAGCAATAGGACCCACTATCCACAAAATTTCGAGAAAAAGGCATTTAAAGTTTTAGTAATCTTTAAATAGAAGTTATTTCATAAATGAGCAAGCGCCTCAGTGGTGTGATCTTAAAGCGCGAGTCTGCTAGCCAGACGACTTAGGTTCGAGGCTACATCGATACAACTCTTTTTTTTTTTTTTTTTCTCTAACTTTTTATGTAATCTAAACTTTTTATTTATTTTTACTTTATTTTACAATTCAATTCAAAATTTGAAAATTTTAATAAATTATTTAATTTTCTTGAGTATAAAATAAATTTTTCTATTTTTAATATTTATAACTTAAAAATACAACAAATTTCTATAACTTAAAAAATAAAGTTTGGTTTTACAAAACCCTAAATAAGAAACATAAAGAAAAACAGACAAATATTTAAATAATTAAAAAATAAGCAAGCTGTAAACAAAGTGTAAAATAGTTAGCAGGTGTTACTTAAATCTTGGTTTGAGTTTCCTGATTTTGTTTGAATGTGTATAAATTGCGTAAACGCTTCTAGCTTGTTAATAATAAAGGGCAGGTGGAATTATTTTGTGCAAGGAAGGATAAAAAAAAAAAAGGAAGTCGTATCGAAAAAGAAACGATGTTCATTAACATTTAAAAACTACATTTAAAGATAACATTTCTTTCCCTGAAATAATTTTTAATAGCGTTGTAATCTTATACTATAATTTTTCAAGAAACTGTATTGATTGGAGAAGTAATTATTTAATTTGGATAGTAATTATATATGCAATAAAATGATCATTTCTCTGTATTATTATTATTTTTTTTTAATTTAAAAGACAAAATGTACTATTGTTTCAAGCATACCTAAAATAAAATAAAATATATTTCGATAAATAATCAAAAACAGTTTCTTTAGTTTTACCTTATTTTACAATTAAAATAAAACTAAAATTTATTTTTTAAGTTATAGAAATTTATTTTATTTTTAAGTTATAAATACTAAAAATAGAAAAACTTATTTATTTTATATTAAAAAAAAATAATAATAATATTTTATTAAAATTTTCAAATTTTGAATTGAATTATAAAATAAAGTAAAAATAAGTAAAAAGTTTAAATTACATAAAAAGTTAAAGAAAAAAAAAAAAAAAAAAAAAAAAGTAGTCTCAAGGTAGCCTCGAACCCAAGTCGTCTGGCTAGCAGACTCGCGCTTTAAGATCACACCACTGGGGCGCTTGCTCGCTTACGGAATAACTTGTATTTAAAGATTACTGAAACTTTAAATGCTTTTTTCTCGAAATTTTGTGGATAGTGGGTCCTACTGCTTTAATATGTTGTTACCCTCATAGTATACTATAATCCTGCGGAGTTTCGTCCCGATCTGAATTTTCCATGTCGTGACCTCTCCTTGTTAGACACTAATATGTTTATATCCAGATTGGTTAAAATAATAAAAGCAGCTTGCTTCAATAACAAAATAACATAAAATGACGATGAACTGACTAGCCAGATATCACTCACTATTCTTCACATCCAGTTTGGATGACTCAGACAAAAAACGAAGCCGCTTGCTTCAATAATATAAAATAAAGATGAGCTGACTAGTTTAGCCAGATATCACTATTCTTCACATCCAGTTTGGATGACTCAGACAAAAAACGAAGCCGCTTGCTTCAATAATATAAAATAAAGATGAGCTGACTAGTTTAGCCAGATATCACTATTCTTCACATCCAGTTTGGATGACTCAGACTAAAAAGAACGAAAGCAGCTCCTTTAATAATGTAAAATGACGATCATCCGTCTAGTTAGACAGATTCACAATTCTTCACATCCAGTTTGGATGACTCGGGAAAAAAAAGAGCGAAGCAGTTTGCTTCCGACCAAAAAATCTTCCGAACGAAGAAAATCAACAAAATTTCAACGGCATTATAGCGTCATCCGACCGCTGGCACCAGATTTAATATAACTAAGCTGTAGCGTCATCATAGGTAGCGTATAAGCTTGATGCCCAATGAAAGAATCCTTTATATGATTGAAAATTTAATAAAAACTATTTACATATTATATTTACAGTTGAGCTTAGTTATTATTATTAACATAATCACTTTTTAAAGAAAAAAAACATCTTCGGAAGCAGTTTGCCTCCTGTCCATGGTATCTCTCTACACCAGTCTCTCTCTTCTTCTTCCCTCTCATTTTCAAATCGCCCCTCGTTCTCCGGAGGATGGAAAGGGGGGGGTGAGTGGGAGGAACGGGCACTCCTTCCAAATTCCAGGGGGTTGGAGAGAGAGATTCGTTACACTATCCTAAATAATATTTCAAAAGTAGTCTGACATCGTTACGATGAAAATATCTCTCAAAATTGACGTTTATGTGAAATTTTGCCCTATACTGCCATGTTAAGAAATTCGTAAATTTCCAATAACTTGCGAAATTTTCAAAATAGCATATTTATAGTTACTGATGTTCATTCCGGCATCAAAACTGATATTTTAAAACTGGTCTGACATTTTTACAGTAAAAAGTTTCCATTTAATGCACGTTTAAGTGAAATTTTGTCCCATTCTCCCATGTTAAGAAAATAGTAAATTTCTAATAACTTACGAAGTTTTTTAATTCGAATGTTGTAAATGAATAGGGTTCTTGCCAGTATCGAAAGTAATATTTTAAAACTGGTCTGACCTCTCTGCGATCATTTGTTCGTGAGGCTTGTATAAATCACACGAAAAAGTTTCAAGAAGTCAGTCATTTATGTTTGGTTCGTAATGATCTGTAAATAAAAAGAATCCATGTTTCAATTTTTCTTGATTTATGTGGAGTTTAAAATAAATGTCAAGTTAAATACCATTACTACCCTTTTTTCAACCACTCCCTAGAAATTATTCTTACCTATATATATATACATATATCTGTACTGATAAATATAAAGGATTTAAGTCCATATTCTTGATTCTTCAGAAGACGAAAAATAAAGTTTAAAAAATTCTGTATAAAAACTTATCCGTTCAATACATTTTTAACCAGGATATTATCATAATATACAATTTGTGAATAAACTGCATACATTTAATTTTGAAGTTTGTTTATTTTTAACAGAGTTACATAGTATTGATTTATATATTTTTATGTAGTTGGTTTTACACCAAACATGAATGCTAAATTTCTTACTTGAATCTTTTTTACCAATGGATTTTCTCAAAAACTAAATGACATAGACTTAAATCATTTATACCAATCGATAGAGAATTTTTTGTCTGAGTCTGACTATGTACTTAACTCAAAATCGACATTTTTGGACTTAAATCCTTTAAACTTATCAGAGATATATTGCTTGAATTTTACGCTTATTTGTATATAGTAATTTTAATCCAAATTCGCCCTCCATTTCCATAGCAATTTCCTGTGTGTACAACTGTATAACAGCTAGTAATTTTATAAATGTGTAGGTTAGCCACTTTTGCTTGCGAATATTTAGAGATTCTGCGTTTCATTTCGCAAAAATAGTAAAATTCACAAAACTTACAAAATATAATTTCATGTGAATGTAACAGCATATTCTGTTTTTGTTTCTGATGGAATATGGCATTCTGTTTAGAACCCCGAATTTATACAACAGTTTCCATCTGAAGATGGAACTCTTACACCAGTACTTTTTACTAATAATTCATACGATATTTGTGAAATAATTTATTAAGAATAAATATGACAGAAATTATAGATAAAATATACTGGTGTCAGTGTTCCGTCTTGAGACGGGAACTGTTGCATCCCTGGAATACATGCATGTGTCCACTGCTACTGATGTTGACATGTTTGGATAATACAATGTAAAAAAAATAACAGTTATCTGCTGCAAGGAACGAGTAATTTACGAAAAAATTACGTTGTTTGAACTTATTTTCTCCGATTACAGAGAGTTTCTTGCAGCAGATAACTGTTATTTTTTTACATTGTACTAGTGGTCACCTATAAAAATATTAGATGCTATTACAAAAGAAAATTTATAAAACAGTATTATAATTTCTTCATACTTATTTCAGTCACATGAAATAAGATGACACAACGAATTAGCTTAAAATAAACACATGTAAAACACACACACACACACAAATAAAATAAAATAAAGTAAAACTAAAATGCCTTACTTATTCTAAAGAAGAAATAATGATAAGATGAACAAAAATTGCACGGTTTCAGTTACATTGATCAAGAAAGCTTGTTTTTAGAGTTTATATTAAAATGAGTCGTCTATTAGTATAGTGTCCATTATAGGTACACTTACTTACCTTATTAAATTTTCTTTTTTTTTTCTTTTTTTTTTTTTTTTTTTTTTTTTTAATCTCTCTGTAATAAAGCGTCTGGTTAGTAACATTCTTTATGACAAAATAATGTATGTGTCAGTATAATCAGTAATGTATGTGTCAGACAAAATAATGTATGTGTCATATATATGTGTACCTTCACACACAGCGTGCAAAGCAAAGATGAGAGGAGGCCTTTCCGCAACCATTAGGCGCTGACATATACTTCCAATTACAATTTTTTTTTTTTTTTAAATATAAGCAAAGTTACATTTTATTAAGGATTTTTTTAACTGAGGCCCTTAAGAAAGGCTCCCTTAATAGAGGCCGAAAAAATTTGGAAAAATTCTAAACTTTGAAACTAAATATTTCGGCCAATTTTGGGCTCCCAAAACAAAATCATTTCTATTCTACTTGTTAGGATGTGTGTCAACTTTTATTAAATACTAGCTGACCCGACAAACGTTGTTTTGTCATGTAAATTATTTCTAGTGAATATTTTGCTAGAAAAAAATAACTAACTTATTGTAAGTGTGTAAGGATGTGGTATATAAGTGAAACAGGTATGGAGCGCTGTGAACGGTGACTGCGAATTCCGATTATAACGTAAAGGCATAATTACCGAAATTTTCGCTACTTGCTTTTTGCTACTTGCTACTTGTTATTTAAAACCTCCGCTGAATGTCGAACAGCACAAAATTTTATTTCATACGGCAAATATTTCAATTTATGAGAGAATCTCTGATAGCAACGAATTTCACATGAAAATTCCGTCTTTTTTGAATAAGCTGTAAAAATCTGGACCGATTTGATGAAAATTTTTATCAAAAAGTTATTACAATGTCTAACATCATTACATGTACATTTATAACAATTCAATCAATCGATGCATGTGAGTATGTGTATAGTTATGAGCGAAGTGAAATAAAGAGTTCGTATGAAATAAAAACTTAAACTCGTTTTAATTAAAGGTGAAAAAGTTGAAACTCAATTTATTTTATAATAGGTATATTTTTTAATCTACAAAAACTTAATTTATCGTAATGCCATTGGATGTACAATATTTTTGGTTAATCCTAGAGGAGTACACACAAACAAATTCGAAGGTTTTCCAACCCTGGAACACGCAACATATAATTGGCCGTGAGAAAAGCACGGATTTTCTAAATCTAAGCCACATATTGGGACCCCTTTGGTGACTTTAAATATTTTAAGCTATTTTTGCGATGAATTGAAATGGCTATCTCAATTGTGGAACTAAAGATCTTGGCGAGAAGCGTCCGAGCTACTTCGGTGCGAAATTTCAAATTTTGCCAAAGGGATCCGATACTAAAGGTGTTCCATACAAAAAATAAATAAATAAAATATCAGTGACATACACACGCACAAAAGTATGGGACCCCATTGGTGACTTTAAATATTTTAAGCCATTTTTGCGATGAATTGAAATGGCTATCTGAATTGTGGAAATAAAGATCTTGGCGAGAAGCGTCCGAGCTACTTCGGTGCCAAATTTAAAATTTTGCCAAAGGGTTCCGATATTAAAGGTGTTCCATTCAAAAAATAAATAAATAAAATATTATAAATTAGCTACACAAATAAATTTGTAAGTTAGGGTGGTTGTTAATCAACGCGCGTGTAAATTTGATAGAAAATTATATAAAATACTCACTCCAATTCCGCACTAAATTTTCAAAATGTATAGTTTTTTATGCATACTTCAAAACTCTTCAAACACTAATTACATCCTGATGTAATTTTTCAATTAGGACACAGTTTTTTGTATAACAATAATAACACGAAGTTACAAAATATTTTCCTGAATTTGATCGCAGCACCAACTGTCGGGACAAACTGGAATTACAGTAGAATATACGCAAGCGAAGTGTGATGTCACTAACAGTCAGTGGATGCAAGAAAAAGATTTCCTATGTTAATCTCCCATTGGATTTTTTATAAAAAAATTATTAAAAATCGAGGAAAATTATTTCTCGATTTTAATCCCCGTGTTTGGGTATAGATATGTATTAGTTATCGTATGCATGTGTTAGATTGAGTTATTTTGCTCTCAGATTGACAAAATTTTAATTTTAAATTTCAAAACTATGTCTTCCTTGGCGTTTTTTGTATTTGGCGATCAAAAATGTAATACGAAAATATACATGCCAGATGTATATTTTCGTAATATGTATTGTACGAAATTGTTCGATATTATTCATTACTCTCTTAATATAAGTTGTTGAAATAACCATTATTTTTGAAAGAAATTAAATATGTTCGCCAGATGATATGGCGATATTTTTTTTTTCGCCAAGGATGACAGAATTTTGAGATTAAAAATTCAAATTTTATCATTTTTACAGTAAAAACAACTCAATCTAACGCATGCACATGATAACTAATACATATCTATACCCAAATATGGGGATTAAAATCGGGAAATAATTTTCCTCGATATTTAGTAATTTTTTACAAAAAATCCAATGGGCGATTAACATAGAAGATATTTTTCTTGCATCCAACGGACGGCCA
Source organism: Salticus scenicus (assembly GCA_963930645.1). Taxonomy (NCBI): domain Eukaryota; kingdom Metazoa; phylum Arthropoda; class Arachnida; order Araneae; family Salticidae; genus Salticus; species Salticus scenicus. Next base: position 31,551 of record CAWVNO010000533.1, on the reverse strand, counting down.
GTGACGTCATCACTTCGCTTGCGTATTATTGAATATTCGATACTACAATCGTAGCGCAGTCTTCCGGATCCAATGAGAAACATTCCAAAATCAACAACAATTTATAAGTGATAAATTAATTAAATAAACAATTTAAATTGGACTGAATTGTAAACCTAAACCATTCTCGAATCCACCTGAAGACACACAAAAAATTTCATTAAATTCGGTCCAGCCGTTTAGGAGGAGTTCAGTGACATACACACGCACAAAAGAAAAATATATAAAGCTAAATACAAAGGCACAGCTTTAGTATAGACCTCCCCTCCCCCCTTGTCGACTTTAAATATTTTTGGTCGTTTTTGCGATGAATTAACATGGCTATCTCAATTGTGTAACTGACGATCTTGGTGCGAAACGTCCGTACTACTTCGGTGCCAAATTTCAAATTTTTCCAAACTAAAGCTGTTCAATACAAAAAAAAAAAAGGAAAAAAGAAAAACTGTTTTATGATATATACAAAATAAAAATAAAAATTTCTAATAAATTCGAAATTATTACTATTTACAATTCAGATGAAAACATAAAAGAACCTTTATAAGTTACATATAAAGTATCAATAAAAACGAAAAATTTTGTTTTACTGTAGAAAAGAAAAGTACTACTAAATTAAATAAAAATTTTAAGCTAATACCAAGTATCTCTATGAAAATATTTATTTACACGCGAATATTTTCATAGTATATTAATTATTTTTTCTAATTTTTATTGTTTATCACGCGAAATTAAAAATATGTTATTTCCGGAAAAAAAATAAATAAACGTGAATTTTGTTTATTTTGGCTTCAAATATATTTTTCTTTTTAATCATTTTAAAGTTAAAAAAGAGTTTTTATTTAATATATTTTGATCCAATTATCCGATTGAACTGAATTGTAAATCTAAACCATTCTTGAATCCACCTGAAGACACACAAAAAATTTCACTAAACTCGGTCCAGCCGTTTAGGAGGAGAACAGTGACATACACATGCACAAAAGAAATATATATATAAAGACTAGCAGGCTACGCCCGCTTCGCTGGTCACTATTTTTAAATGAATCACAATAATTAATGAATTCTCAAAATTGCATTAATTTTTATCATGTGATAAAAAAAGAAAAAACAAATTCTGATCGGGAAAAATGTCGCACCGGGTCCCCACTGCCTTCGGCAGCGTAGACCCGTGAGCTGCGCGCACGTATTCCTTCACCATCCTTATGATTTTTCAAAATTCCATGTTATTACTCATAAACTTTCATTCTTAATAAAAGGAATTAAAGAAAAATATCATTTAGCATCGGATAAAAACTCGCACCGGGACCCCACTGCCTTCGGCACCCCAGAACCATGCGCGCTGTGCAAGCATATTCTTTCCCAACTCAAACTTTTAATATTAAGAAAATAAAATTTAAAAAGAAAAAATCTTTTATCATCGGGTAAAAACTCGCACCGTGTCCCATGCGCGCTGCGCGCGCACACATTCCTTCTGAAATCAGACTTTTATTCTTAAGAAAAGAAAATTAAAAAAATCATTTCTCATCAGGTAAAAAGTCGGACCGGTTCCCCACTGCCTTTGGCAGCGCAGTCTCGTGCGCGCTGCGCGCATCTATTCCTTCACCACCCTTTCAGCCCCTCCTAATCAACCTACATATACAAATTTTGAACGGTCTAACTCAATTAGCTGAGATACAAAAGTAAACCTAATCAGGACACCTTAAAATTGTAAATCAGGTAAAATCTCGAATTCCACTTTCGATAATATAAAAGTACTTTAAAATATCTTTCGAATGATGTATTAAAAATAATTTAATAATAATTAGAATTTGAAATACTGAAATTTTAAAATATTACAGCGCTATCTGGCGGTAGAAATTTCTGTAATCTACTGTTCGATTCCAAATCAACAAAGCTTTCAAATGATCTATTACTTATGAAATTATTTTAATTAGTAGCTGAGATAAAAATGAAAACCGATTCAGGAGACCTCAAAACGTGCAAATCACGTGAAATCTCGAATTCCATTACTTACGGTAGGGGTGTCTACTCTTGAAATTTAATTCAAATAAGTTTCAAAATGACATATTACTTTTGAAATTATGCTAATTAGAAGCTGAGATACAAAAATGATATAAACACTATTATAAAACGACTTCTGTCTGACTTTTTCGTGGTTTTCTCCGAAACTTGCGTAATTCCGGGGTAAATACTGTTAAAAATCAATAGTATGAAATGTGAAAGGAGTATCAGAATTCGAAACTCTGCGAAATATAAAAGAATAAAGGCGTTCTGGGTTTTCCGTTGTTTTCTCCGAAACAACAGGTTCTTTTCTACGTTTTTGCCTCCCCCCTTTCCGTCCCTTCTAATAATTTTACACTCGAAAATATTCGCAATCGATGTATCTTCTCTTAGAACCTAATAATACCAATTTCAAACGCTGTTACGCTTTTTCTTTTCCCTTCGCTCCCCCATCCCCCTCAAGCCCTTCATAATAATTCTACACTTTCAAAATCATTCAGAATCGAATTATCGGGCGATAATTCGGGCGATAAACCAAATATTATGAAATTTCAACGGCATATCTCAATTTAAAATATATAGGGTCAATCCATTAGAAATCACCCAGGCCATATTGCTCAACATTTTTTATTTTTCTTATTTTTTTACCAGTTAATCCCCGTTATTAGGTGAGTTCAAAACTGTCGAAAAAAATTTTTTTAGGATCATACTTTTTTTTGACGGTCATTTTGAAGTTGCATCGTAACTGTTTTTAGGACAAAAACAAGGTTTGCATAAAAGTATCTAACTCAGTTAATTTTATAGATATCAAGACAAAATAAAAAACAAAATTACCAGAATGACCTCCTAGATGTTTTGTACATGCATAATATTTCCTACGTCATGAGGAAAGTGAAGAAAAAAATTCACAACTACAGATGGAAAATTAACTTAAAACGGTAAATTTAGTGCTGCAAAACTACTTAAAAAATGAAAGACTCATCAATAATTTTTTTTTCTTGCGTAGATTTGTTCCAGGACTAGTTACTGTAGAAGTTTCCAGCTTGAGAGTTTTTTTTTATATAATTTTTCAAAAATGCCCAAAATTGCATTTTGGCAATATTTAAAGTTGAATATCTCAAAAGGGACTGAGTGAAAAATTATGAAATTAATACAGATAATATCTCTTTATGACATAAAGATATGATAAAAATTTGATGACTGAGACTCAACTGGTTCCAAAGTTATAGTGCATCGAAATTGGCCAAAAATTGCATTTTAGGTATACAGAATTTTGATGAAAATTTAAGGTAAAAATCAACATTGTAACTTAAAATACAAAATTTTATTCAAACTGTTGATGTACATTTTATCAGTTAGCATAATAATTTTATAATTTCTTCAAAGTATTGAAGAGTGTTGAAATTCCGTTGCATAGCTTTTTTGATATGTTATGTGTCTGCCCGAAACCGTTGTTAGTTCAATAGGGGTAATTTTCCTCACAACCTTGTTTACTGGAACACACACCATGTCATTTATAGGTATTTGGAAGGCAGTCTTTGGGCCATATGGATGGGAAAAATTGAACTAATAGATCATTATTTTGATCGGTCTTGTCTTTGACTTTGCCTAGCTACCAATGATATTCGTAAATGTATGCAACATAGTCCATATTTGTAAGCGAAGATGTGTTAATAAACACTATCAAAGTTTCGTGCTCATCAAATTTTTTATTTATTGATGTAGTGTAACATCTGATTTGATTTTTACTTATAGGAACAAATCTATGATATTCTCTTATTCATGTCACAGGCAAGCAAAATTCAAATCTTTTTGTTAGTTTAGCTTCAGTTTGTTTAATTTCATTGGCAGAGACAAAAATGCATTCTATTCCGGTTATTTTTTCGTTTCAGTATTTGAACATGTCTTGTGGAGTAAGAATTTAGTTACTGTAAAGTCTTTGCATGCTGGCTCTAGTTACTTCCCTTTTAGTGGTACCCTCCCCTCCCCCCTCCCTATACCATCACACAAGTTTTTCCCATGAGATGTAGCTAAAAAATTCCATTCAGCTATCAAGCTAAAATCATTCTCATGTTGGCACAGATTAATAAAGTTTTTCTTATTTTTGTATTGGCTGCCGGCACCATCGCTGAATTAAATCATCATCTTTGCTTCGGGTAAAAAATTCTTCATTTCATTGGTGAGATTTTTTGAAATTCATCAGCTATAAAGGTACCCTAAATAAGATAATCATTTATCATACAAATGCTTTTACAGCAAATTTCATTTAAAATAATAATAAGAAGAAGAAGAATAAATGGATGTAATGTAATTTGGCTGTTGGACCAGTGGTAGTTCTGAATTTCATCCTGAACGCAAAATGTAAAGTTTTCTGAAAAATCACCAATGACTAAATATTCACTGTTTTTGAGATATTTTTAAGTTCTAGAAATGATTAGACTGAACTGTTGAAATGAAATGGTGAGATTTTAGTTTTACTCTATTTTCCACAAGAAGATTTAGAAATTCCTTATCTGGTAGTAATCGGGTGATAAATTATGCTCTGTCAGTTTGCACCCACTGCTTAAAAGCTACTTCCTCTGGTAAATTGCCAATTTCTTTCATTGGAACTTCCAGAAGACCTTCGGATCCTGGACATTCTGAACACTTGTCCAGCATGCAACTTTCATTATCAATGTTACACACAAGTAATTTTACCAGTTCCCTGTAATTTATTTTGAGCCTTGCTCCTTCAATCAAGAGTTTTACGTTCTGGGGGTATTTGCAGACACATACACTATGTGTGCCAGATGATCTTGGGTGGACACACCACTTCGGTCACATAGCACAGAGCACTGACCGTCTAATTTTGTAGTTAGGGTATTTCTGTTTGAAAAAGTTAAATAGCTCATTTTAAGTTATTAGAGTTTATATATATATATATATATATATATATATACAGCAATTATAATATACAGGAAAATGTATTTTTAAAATTAATTTTCGTGAAATACTGTGTGCGTAAAATGCAATTTTGGGCCAATTCTGATGCACTATAACTTTGGAACCAGTTGAGTCTCAGTCATCAAATTTTTATCATATCTTTATGTCATAAAGAGATATTATCTGTATTAATTTCATAATTTTTCACTCAGTCCCTTTTGAGATATTCAACTTTAAATATTGCCAAAATGCAATTTTGGGCATTTTTGAAAAATTATATAAAAAAAGGGATAAAACTCTCAAACTGGAAACTTCTACAGTAACTAGTCCTGTAACAAATCTACGCAGGAAAAAAAAAAATTATTGATGAGTCTTTCATTTTTTAAGTAGTTTTGCAGCACTAAAATTACCACTTTAAGTTAATTTTCCATCTATAGTTGTGAATTTTTTTCTTCACTTTCCTCATGACGTAGGAAATATTATGCATGTACAAAACATCTAGGAGGTCATTCTGATAATTTTGTTTTTTAATTTTGTCTTGATATCTATAAAATTAACTGAGTTAGATACTTTTATGCAAACCTTGTTTTTGTCCTAAAAACAGTTACGATGCAAATTCAAAATGGCTGTCAAAAAAAAAAGTATGAGCCTAAAAAAATTTTTTTCGACAGTTTTGAACTCACCTAATAACGGGGAAAAACTGGTAAAAAAATAAGAAAAATAAAAAATATTGAGCAACAAATTTTATTCTTTTTGGGTGATTTCAAATGGATTGACCCTATACTGCAAAATATAAAAGAAAATTTAATCTAATTTTTTTGTTTATCCGGATATTTTCATGAAAATTGAACAGTAGCTTTATAATATGCTGTCTAAGCCGAATATTAATTCAAATGTAACGTGAAGGAAAATTTGAAAAAGTTTTAAAATTGCAATTTTTATCCCCACTGTAAAACACGTGACATCTTGATCGGTTACTATCATTTCCTTTTTCCAGACGGGCGTCTGGAATTTGAAATGATGTTGCCATAAAAAATTCATACTTTAGTTAATTTTAAAAAATATAATTGTTGTACTGATAAGCCGCTTGCACACTTAAATTCAGAAAAAAAATCCCCTTTCATTTGGTACCAAAATCGTAACGATCGGACAAATATTTTTAATTTATTTTCCACTTTTTCTAATTTTAACTCCGTTAAAATATCTTTTTTTATGCAATGGCGGTGAATTCTCAGTGACTGAGATCGCTTTCTGATTAGGCATGATTCTACATTTTAGTTAATATCTCCACAACTAATTAAAATTTTTAAATTCTGTTTTGAGGAGGACCTCGGAAAGGCTCCAGAGCATCCGTATGTCAATTCTTGTACTTCTGCGTTCAATAGGGGCTGAACGTATAAAAGAACAGACAGACAGACAAACCTTTCCATTTATTATTATAGATAGATGACTATAGGACTATAAAAAGTTAGTTTTTGTAATTTTCCAAAAAATTGATTTTTTAATTTTAAACATTCCAATCATAAATACTCACATTTTTTAAGACATTTTGTAATTGGAATTATATATTTGCGATCAATGGTTGCAAAGAGCTCCTCGAAACTTTACTTTACACCCTGTATATATATATACAGTAAAATCCCGTTACAACGAACTTCACGGGACCGCAAATTTTATTCGTTGTAACGGGAATTTCGTTGTAACGGAATTCAATAGAAAATTAAACATTTCAATTCAGATCCTCATATCATAGTTAATTATAAAAATAGTAGTATAATACAAATTAGTAGATAATTAATTATTAAAAATAGCAATAAAAATTAGTAGTACCTTCTAATAACGTAAAGTTAGTACTAATACAATGTATAATATTTTTTATAGAACTGAAAAATTGACTTACCACCATTTCAATGATATTCAAATTGTACAAGAAAAAATTTAATGCAGAAAATCAGTGATTTTTTTTTTTTTTTTGTACAAGGGAGTTTGAAGCTGCGGACAATACAAAATTATGTACATGATTAATATTAGAAAAAATGTTATCTGGTACACTGCTCTGTAAAGAAATAAAATTTCGCACTCTTTCTAAGCTTTCTAAGGCTTCAGCAGATGTAACTTTTGAAGTAGTAATAACCTCATTTTCTTCATCTTCAGAACTTTCTTCATCATTTTCTAAAATGCGATCATCAACAATAGACTGCACAATATCTGTCTCTGTTAATGAATAACAAGTTGCAGCATTGTCATCTGCAGTTAAAAAATCTTTAAAGCTTATGCTTTGAGACACACCAGATTTTTCTTTTACTAAGTTCCAAACGGATTCGATCTCATATTCGACTGTCTGCTCCTCATCATGTAGTACATCGCTAGATCCTTGAGCCGTCGATTCTTTATTTAAATCCTGGTCAATCTGCGCGTGTTTCCAACAGTGGGCTATTGTTTTCTGCCTTATATCATCCCACGATCCACAGATCATATCAATTGCCTCTTTCATGTTGCACTTTCTGTTTACGTTATTTTGCAGATCACAGATAATGCGTTTTAATAACATAGTTTTGTATCGTGATTTTACGGCTCTGATAATGCCTTGGTCAAGAGGCTGAAGTATTGCAGTACAGTTAGGCGGGAAATACTCTACACGAATGTGATTCAATATAGGAGGATCATTGTGTGCTGTGCAGTTGTCTATGAGTAGAAGAATTTTACGTTTTTGTTTTTGCATATCTTTATCAAAATTTATCAGCCATTCATTAAAGAATCCTTGCGTCATCCATGATTTTTTGTTGGCTTTGTAGATGCATGGTAAGGACTTAAAATTTTTGAAACAACGGGGTTTTTCAGATTTGCCGATTATGAGTAATTTTCGTTTTTCTGTTCCTGATTTGTTGCAGCAAAATAGGGCTGTAATCCTTTGTTTGGAAAGCTTTCCTCCAATACACTTGTCTCCTTTTAACGCTAAAGTCTTCCTTGGTTCTAACTGAAAAAATATTCCGGCTTCATCGGCATTAAAAACATCGTTAGGACTATACGTCTTGATTAATTTTAGTACTTCACCGTTACGCCATTCGTTTACAGATTCAACTGGGACGTCTTTTGCTTCTCCTGAAATGCATTTTGCCACTATACCGTATCTTTCTCGGAATCGATTCAACCATCCGACACTGGCTTGAAAATTTTCAACGTTTAGCATTCTTGCAAATTCCAAACCTTTTTCTCTAATTAAAGGGCCACTTAGAGGGATGTTTCTAGAACGAACATCCATAAACCATTTGTAAACAGCACTATCCACATCTTGAAACTGGGCATTTCGAATTCGTTTTCTGCTTGGATCAAAGACTTGAACTTGAAGTTTTTTCAAAATGCTTTCTTTATCTTTTAGAAAAGTGGATAAAGTAGACGGCGAAATTCCATATTTGCTAGCAACATCAGATTTTTTCATTCCTTTCTCAACTTCAGAAATTATGGTTTTTTTTTCTTTCAAACTAAACTGTTTTCGCTTAACAGCCGCCATTTTATGACCTACTGGTAAGATGAAAATTTTCAAACTGATTTCGAGCTTTGGGAATTCCTTTGCGAAAGTTATTCAGGTAGGGAGGAGAGGGAAGGGGGAATGTGCAATACTCATTTCACGTTTTGTTAAGTTTGCTTACATTGGTTACAGCTTACTTGGACTTCCAAGAAAAAGGGGTGGAGAAAAGGGGAGAGCGAACAAAGGAAACATTCCTTCTGCAGTGAAATGCCTATGCACACCTGTTTTACAACAAAGCTCGGAGAAAAGCGAGAGATAAGCTTGAGATAAGCTTTAGAGATAAGCTTGATTGTCCCTAAGACTAGGCATCGAAAACAAAAATTGTCAAGCGATAAAAATGTACAACTGAAAGTATTTGCCGTGTCATATTATTTCGTTCTAACGAGATTATAAAAAATTGAATATTTCGTTATACTGAGATTATGTTAACATTATTTGAATACATTTCAAAACGGGACTCGCTTGCATTTCGTTATAACGGGATTTTTCGTTGTAACGGGATTTTACTGTATATATATATATATATATATATATATTGAAAACCTTTTCAAACACTGCAGAAGAGAAAACTAGCTATCACAAGAACATGAAAAAAGATTTCTGAAAAAGTTAAGCATCCTTTAATGAATACATACAACATGAGTACTTTTTCAAAGGCATAGATTGAATGATGCCTACAAATTAGGTGTTATTTCTCTTATACTGTATGCAATTTGCTGAAACTTTACAGTATGATATGCCGAATAACCCCCAAGGGACGTTTAAATAAGTCAAACTCAATTAAAAAAAAAGGAAAAACAAAAGAGAAATATACTTATAAGAACTACAAACACCAATTTTACATAAAAAATAAAATTAATCCTAAGAATAAATAATAAAACTAAAATTATGACTTACTCTATAATTGCAAAAATCGCTGATCCCGTTTTTAACATACTGCGCGCCGTAGCCGCGAGGCTAAATGGACTTAGATTCGAAGTGATATATATGTATAAAAGTTTTTAAATTTAGTACAGTCAGAAAACATAAAATGAAACTAGATATAAATTAATTTACCCAAAATACATTGAGGTACATCAGGGTAGCCCCTCAGTGCAGTGTAACACTCAGAAGACCATAGATATAGTAATACACATAGATCTATCATCCCCAGAACAAAAATTTTTGATGCCGAAAAAAAGTTTTGGAATCAGCCATTAGAAGGTATTGAAAAAAAGAAAAATAAATTTGAAACTGTATCTGGAGTTTTTTATTCACCTTTAGTAAATAAATTATTCATAAATTTTATTTACTAAATTATGCGTGTGTATTCCTGTATGTAATTTACTCGGGGAATGGCAGCCATTAGAGTGACTTTTCCCGAGTAAAAAGGAATCACATTTGTCTTTTCGCTGATCAATCTATGTCTTATTACTATATCTATGGAGAAGACAAAAAGATGATTTGAAACAGTAAGATGTTTCAAAAGGTACTAGCAAAAACAAAAATTAGATTAACTACCTATATCTTAACAAGAGAAAAGAGAGCTTAACCACTACAGCTCTGAATTTAAAATGAAAAAATATTTATATACAAAGGGAAAAATTTAAAGATACAGAATAATATATATACAGATATAAAAGCTTATAAAATCTTCTAAAAAAACTTTACCAAAAGTGACTAATTATCACGAATGAAAAACGTACACATGGAGAAAACACCTAATACCAAACTGAACTCTAAATCGAACTCTAATGCAAACATTTACACAGGCGTAGAGATGTAAAAAACCCGGGAATTTAAAACCAAGGGGAAAAAACCGGGAGTTTTGGGGAAAAAACTGGAAGATTTGGGAACTTTGGGAATTTTGCGGGGAGAAAACAAATTAGAAATCTCTAAAGCATACAATAAGTTGTTTACTTAATATAAATGGCAATTTTAAGGACTTTGATATACTGATAAGCTTATAAAATTATTTTAATTTATCATTTAATTTTTAATTTATCAGAACTGCAGCGAAATCAAAATTTGAAAAGAAACTTAAGCTTTCTTTATTAAATTATTACTTAAGATAAATGTATCGGTACAATGTTGGATACAGTTTCCGTATTATACAAGCTGAAGAACTAAGGAAAGCAATGTACATAATCCTGTAATAGTTTGAAAAGAGAAATAATTAAGATTTGTAAAGTTCTTTAAAAATTTCTATTTTATAAAACTAAAGAATTATTTAAAATAATGAAGTGGTTTTTAGAAAGAAGAGATGGCATTTTATGCAATTACTGCAGTGGTATAGATTCTTTTACAAGTTATTTTCATAAATATTTCTTATTAGAGTTTGTAAAAAATTGATATTAAATTTCCTACAATCAAAGTTTTTTGATAAACATTTATATACATATTGTTTTTCTGATCTTTATTCATACACACACACACACACATATATATATATATATATATATATATATATATATATTGTTACAAAATTGTAAATAATTGTGTTTATTTTTGTATAGATTCTTTCAAAGAGGCATAGTAAGATGATAAATTGCTAATTTTGTGCATTTCTAGTCGTTTTAGCGTTAAAATAGCCTTATTTTCCCTTAAAAACGCATTAAAAAACCACAATAAGGCAGGTAATGGATTTGGCGCCAAATTTGGCTACTTTTTCCCACCTTGGCGTTTTTTTGGCGACCTTGGCGAGAAAATCTTTATAAGGGATATACCAAATATGGGAGCTCTAATCTCATTGGCTGATGAGATACAGAAATTTCCGGAACATTCCACACTTTTCTACAGGGGTATATAAGCTGTTTTCTTCGCCAAGGCCAGTCAGTCAGTTCAGTTCTCAGCCAGCTTCGCTAATGCTAGCATTGTTTTGAGCCTCTTTGAAAGAGACTTGCTTCAAGTGTTATTGCTATACAGTTTGTACTGTGGATTTGCTATTGACAGCTGTTGTTTAAGCTGTGTTTGCTGGTTGAATTGAAGCTGATACTTGGTTTATAGACCTGTATTTTTCTGGAACTTTCTGTGAATAAATTACTGAATTTTTGTACGTTTGGCCTTTCATTCTCGGACAACTCACGAACCCCCAAGTACGCAACTGGTGTCAGAAGTGGGATTGTCTGTGAATGGTGATAAATAGAGCTATGGAGCAAGAGATGAAGAAGCTTCTAGAAAGCTTAGCTACCCAGATGCATGAAATGAAAGAAGGACAGGAAAAGATGGAAACCGGATTGATCGAAAGAATGAAAGAAGGACAAAAAGGGATGAGAGAAAGTATGGAAACGGGACAAAAAGTGTTGAAAGACAATTTGGGTGAAGTTCAGGGAGAAATTAAGTCAATCCAAGAAAAAGTGGAATGCAATCAAGAGGAGATGAAAGGAAAACTTTCAGCAGTAAAGGAAGTGATTAAAAGTAAATTATAGGATATGGAAAGCAGAGTAGATGGAATAGAAGAGAAAGTTTTGAAAATAGAAGAGAATTTTGAAATAAAAGTTATGAAGATAGAAGAAAATGTTATGAAGGTAGAAGAGAGTGTTACGAGGATAGAACGGAGTTTCAAGGAGAAAGTTAAAGAAATTTTTCATCAGAAACTGAAAGGAAGGTTTTCAGAGATAGAAGGTAAATTGAAGAGAATAGAAAATCTAGATAGAAAAGTGGAAGAAAAGTTAGAATCCATGCCCCAGGAAACTGAAAAGAAAGGGAGAAGAATCCAGAATCAGGAATTTATTAAGCTATCCACCTACGACGGCAGTTCCTCCTGGCGTGTATATAAGACGCAGTTTTCCATCGTAGCTGAAGCTAACGGCTGGGACTCTGTTGCAAAGACGGCTCATCTGGTAGGGTCGTTGCGGGGCGACGCCGCAGATATTCTGGAGACCCTTTCGAAGGAACAGCGATATGACTTTAAAGCTTTAACCAGAGCACTACAGCTACGTTTTGGAGCGAAATGGTCCAAGGAATATAGTCGACTCCAGCTAAGGTCCCGTCATCAGAGACCAGGAGAAAGCTTGCAAGAACTTGCATCAAACATCCAGAGGCTTTCACATTTGGCTTTCTCAGACTGTCATCCCGAAACACGTAATGATCTGGCCCTAGAATATTTCATTGATGCTGTCGGAGATCCAGAAATTCAAAAAGCCCTCAGACTCTCTGACGTGAAGGATGTGGAGTAAGCCTTAGTGTGTGCCCTAAAGATCGAGGCAGCCCAACAAGCCTCCCGTAAAGATCTCCAGAATGGCACAGCAGGCAAAGTGAACTGCTCTCAAGATGATCTCAAAGAGATTCAGAAGATGATTGCAGATATTAATAGAAGATTACGCATTCTTGAGAGTAAGAAAGAAGGGAAGACTCCAACAACTAAATGCTGGGGCTGTGGAAAAGACGGGCATATCAAACAAAGCTGTCCAGTAAGAACACATATAGAGAAGTAACTAAGAATGTCCCTGAAGTATTCCACCCAGAAGGAGCTCTTCAGAAAAATCCAGATGCCTTTTTGCGGAAGCCTCCATCTAAGGATCATAAATACAGATATAAAGCCGAGGATAAACACCAAAGAATAATGCCAGTTGCTCGCCAAGTTACTGTCTCAACACCATCAGAACAAGATCCCGATCCATGGAGTGACGAAGAACTTAGACAAGCCCAGATCGAAGATCCTGACATAAAGCCAATATTACAGCTGAAGGAGACGACCAGCAACAGACCTATCTGGCAGGACATTTCCAGATTTAGTCCCATTACGAAAAGTTATTGGGCACTTTGGGACTCTCTTCATATCAGAAACGGCGTATTATACAGAAAGTGGGAATCTGATGACGGGAAAAGCTTCAGATGGCAGATTGTATTACCAAGATCAAAAATTCCAGATGTTTTAGAACAACTGCATAGTAGCTCTACAGGAGGCCATTTTGGGGTAATGAAGACTCTGCAAAAAGTTCGGGAACGCTTCTACTGGTGCAAGGCAAAGGAGGATGTGGAGAAATGGTGTAAATCCTGTGATGCTTGTGCGGCACGTAAAGGCCCGCAGAAACGAAGTCGAGGAAGACTGCAACGGTATAACGTAGGAGCACCATCTGAACGGATTGCACTCGACATCTTGGGTCCTTTGCCACGGACCTCCAGTGGAAATAAATACATTCTCGTCCTGATGGACTACTTCACCAAGTGGCCTGAGGCATATCCCATTCCCAATCAAGAGGCATGCAGAGTCGCAGAGGTCCTAGTGCAGCAATGGGTGTCAAGGTACGGCACGCCCCTACAACTTCATACCGACCAAGGTAGGAACTTTACCTCTGCTGTTTTCAAAGGACTGTGTCAACTACTCAGCATAGACAAAACCCAGACAACACCCTTACATCTCCAGTCGGACGGCATGGTCAAGAGGTTTAACCGTACCATTCTATAGGCTATATTGTTATAGGCTATATTTAATTTTGATAAAATAAATTTTAGTTTGAAATCTGAGCATTTTAATTAAAATCTCCATAAAAGCCATAATAGAAATGGAAATAATGAAATCACGGAGTAATATTAATAGGAGTTGAAGGTCCAATGGGAGAAAGCTACGAAACTGTGATCTAAATTTTTGGTAAATATTGAGGGCGCCACTTGTCATTGCTCCCTACTTCGGCGCGGATATACTGTTGTTTTCAATAGAATTTTGCTGGAGTACATTTAAAATTTTTTATTTTAAGCAATTTAATTTCTTTGTAAGTTTTTAAAACTGCATAATTCAGATGTTTCAAATAAATGTTTCGTTCCTAGTTGTAAAACAGGCTATGATAGTGATAAGAAAAACAAAAAAAATGCCCTAGGAGAAAAATAAAGTCCGATTTCGTGTTTTCTGCACCTAAAGTAAGTTTATTTTTTTTCTTTACAAGATTTCATCCATTCTCCTTCCTCCCAATTGTCTGTTTTAGCTAGCTTCGGTTCATAAGAATCGTCATTTTTTAAAAGCTTTCTTTCAAAGTAAAATTAGTATAAAATGGCTCTTAAAAAAAACATGTTGGTTAGAATACTCTATTTAATGAAATTTGCTTTCAATCGAAATTTTTTCAGCTTGATATTATTTAAAAAAAAATAATTAAAACGAGACATTTTCCCATTGAATAGCATTGCGGAAGCTGGAGAGAAGGAAGGATTGCACGCTGGCGCCATCTGTAAACATTAGAAAACAACATCACAAAATTTCAGCGTTACCTTCTTCTCCTGTCTTTTTACTCCGTGAATGAAATATTTAAAAAATTAGCTGCTGCCAACATAAAACAAACTTTTACATGTTCATTTTGCTTTTTAAATATCTTGCCATGAAAAGAAAAGAAATATATTTGCACGTGAATTAAATTGAAATTCATATAAAGCTTTGTGAAATGTTAAATTTACACGTTAAATCTGACGTGATTATAGCTTATTATTTTTTTTTCTAATGATATAATTTATTTAATACTAAGCATTAATGTTTAAACAGATGTGTAAACAAAATTGAATTAAAAATAAATAAATAAATAAATAAATTTCTTACCTGAAGCATTAAATGTTTTTTCAACATTAAATACTAAAAAGTATAATTTATAATAAAGTTTATACACCTTATTAAAATACGCAAGCGAAGTGATGACGTCACTGACCTTCAGTAGGGCCAAGAAAAAGATTTTCTATGTTAATCGTCCATTGAATTGTTTGTAAAAAATTATTAAAAATCGAGGAAAATTTTTTCCCGATTTTAATCCTCAAATTTAGGTATAGATATGTAATAGTTATTTTGGGGAGGTGTTATAATAAATTGCTTTCCTGTTAAATTGGTAAAATTTTAATTTTAAATTTAAAAACTGTAGAAAAAAAATGGCAAACTTCCATTTTCGAATGTAAACATAAGCATTTCATTTCAAAGGGTGATATTAGCACAATAAGTATCCAACTAATATACTGATTAAAGTGAAAATGATAAATATTCTATTATAATTTGAAATCAAACTTGTGTTCAGTTGTCTAAATAAAGTATCTGATATAAGATACTAATATGTTGCAGCGGAACAGATTTGATATTTCAACTTTGGCGGGGAAAAATGATCTCCAAATTATTTAGCGAATATATTTAATTATTTTCAAAAATCAAGGTTATTTTAACAGCGTATATTAAGAGAGCAATCAATAATATGAAACGATATTTCGTACCATACATTTTACTAAAATATAAATCCGGTATGTATATTTTTGTAATGCGTTTTTGATTGCCAAACACAAAACAAGTAACTCGGACGCCATGGACGTCCGAGTTTTGAAATTTTATCAATTTGACAGCAAAATAACTTAATCTAACGCATGCACACAATAACTAATACATATTTATAAGACCTAAATATGAGGATTAAAATTGGGAAAAAATTTCCTTGATTTTTAATATTTTTTTACAAAAATTCTAAAGGACGGTTAACATAGGAAAACATTTTCTTGGCCCCCACAGATGGTTAGTGACGTCACACTTCGCTTGCGTATAGCCATGATTTTTGAAGGGAAATTAATACTGCGCGATATAAGTAAGCGATCCTTATTTCTCCAAAGACGAAATATCAAATCTGTTTCGAAAACTTCATAATAGTCGTCAAGCAAGTGAATATTGCTGGTGTAGTGAAAATCATTTCTTTAATATTTCCCTCTCGAGCATTTCTAAAAATTAATAATTCAAAAATAATTTTCCAGAAATGTAAGCAATTATGTTTCCCTTTTCCTTTTTCTATTGATTATAATAATTTATTTAAAAGTATTTGTCGACATTATAAGTGCTAACGCTTAAACATAATTCTACTTTTTTCAGTTATATGACAATCACGTAATTTAGCGCATTTGGCGATTTACACACATGGTTAAACCAGTGAATATTTGGTGGACCGCAATTAACATTAAACGTTTGAACCAGTGAGTTCCACTGATGATCCAATGAATTAAAAATCTCCAATAGGCTAATTCTTTGAATCATGTTCCATTAAAGAATAAAGGAGACTTTACTCATTCAATTTTATTGCCTGCTTCTCCTGTCACTATATTTAAATGATTTTTCTTTTTTAATTGAATAAGTGAGAAGTTTAAATTTATTTGGCGACCATTTTAAGCAACAAACAGTTATGGCAAGTCGTGCAATATATACAGCGCATACAGCCATTAGTGAAATACAAATAACATTTAATTATTCGAGTTTCATTATGTTGATTAGAAACATGTTTAAGCTATCTACACTGTCCCTAAGTGCTACAGGCTATAATAAATACTGATAAAATAAATTATTAATTCCAAATTTCAATATTTTAACAACAACAACAACAAAAAAAAAAAAAAAGCATAGATTTGATATCTGTTGTCTTTGACGATTTTTGTATTTGGCGATCGAAAACGTAATATGAAAGTCTGTATATTTTCGTTTGATGTGTATTTTCGTATTAAATATCAGATCTATGTTTTTGTAGTACTAATATTATAAACAATATTGTACTAATATTGTTTTCAACTATTGATTGCTCTCTTAATATACATTATTAAATAACCATCAATTTTGGAAGAAATTAAATATATTCGTGAGATATCCTGGCAAAACTTTTTAATAACCATCAAATAATTGAATACTTAAAAAAAAAAAAAAAAAAAGAAAGAAAGAAAGAAAGAAAAAAGCTGCCAAAATACCATAGTAAAATCATTCTTTTCAATATTTCGCTCGCGCGTGCTTCTATAACTGATCATTCCAAAATTAATTTCCCTGAAATGTACGAGTTCTACATTCTTTCTCTAATGATTATAATTTATTTCAAATTTCACAGTTGTAATTTGTTCACCAGTTCAAGTATTAACGCTTAAACATATTTTAAAAATATACTTTACAGTTAAAGTTGAGCATTCAACAGAAAAAAATTAAAGCCAGAGTTGCTTTTTTTTTTTTTTTTGCTATTTACTTTTAAATTCTATTATATATATATTTTTTAAACAAAATTATTGGAGCAGATTTGAAAATGTCCCTGCCGAAAAAAAAAAAATAAATAAATAAATAAATAAATAAAATAATAATACAAAGGTCGCCATGTCAACTGGCAAACATATTTAATTCCTATCAAAATCATGGTTATTTTAATAACGTCCATTACAACAATCGATAATATGAAAAAATATTTTGTACACTATGTATTACAAAAATATACATTTGGATTGTATATATTTTTGCATTACGTTTTTAACTTCCATATAAAATATCGCCAAATACGACAGATACATAATATAAGCCAAACAATCGCTAAAATGTATATTGTTTCTCGCCGTCTATTGTCAGTTATGTGACATTCATGTAATTTGGCGCATTTGACAATTCACACGCATGGTTAAACCAGTTAACATTTGGTGGCTGCGACCGCAATCAACATTGAATGTTTGAACCAACGAGTTTTACTGATTAACCTGTGAATTAAAAATGGCTGACAAGCTTACTCTTTGAAATACTGGTGTTCCACTGTGGAATCAATGAGACTTTACTTATTAAATTTTATTGCCGCTTCGCTCCGCTATTTCAATGATTTAACTGAATAATTGAAAGTTTAAATTTTCATAGCGAACATTATCAGCATTTAACAATTATGGCAAGCAGCGCAATATACAGCCGCTAAGGAAATGCAAATGACATTTGATTATTCGAGTTTCATTATATTGATTAGAAACATGGTTCATTTAAAATAAATTAAATATGTATTCTAATTGGAAATCTGCTTTTGTATAGAAATTCCTTGGCGATATTTAAAATTTGGCACCGCGATAGCTGGGATGTACCACGCTAAAGTCTTTACGCTATTGCGATAACCTTCTAAATTCATCGCCAAAATCACAAAAAATATTTATGATCGCTATGGAGAAACATTACTAAAACAGTAACCATATTGCTTTGCGGACATTAAATTTAAGAAAATAAAAATCACATCAGCTATTTATTTAATAAAATTAATATTTTAAGAACAAATAAATAATAATAATAACAATAATAATAATTAAAACTATTATGACGTCAGTTTTATATTTTAAAAAATAATAAAAATTAAACCATGTCATAGGTTTCATTTTTCAATACATTTTATTCGCATGAGTAAAGAAATGTTTCTTTTTATGTAAAAAATAAATGAATAAATAGATAAACAGTAAGTAAAAATTGTCAACATTTAATTTTATTATCATCTGCTTGAAAATTTAATTTAAATAAATAATATTTAAAAAAAAAGTGAGAAAAATTGCATGAAACGTAATTTTTTGAAAGTTCTATTGGGAATATCGAAAATATATGTTGCAAATATGCACGTATTTCTTCTTATAGAAAAGAATTTCTAAACTTAACGTGCCATAGTTTATATTTTACGTCAAACACAGACAGGCAAATTATTTCATCTATTAATATAGACTAGTATCGCCCAATGGTCGAAACTTGACCTTTTTTTTTTTTTTTTTTCAAAGCGAGGCAAAGCAAAGTTATTGCCTTGTCCTAAACGGAATGCAATTGCAAAATAGCTGCGGCAATTGTTTCCCGATATTCACTCTAACTGAATCAGCAGAGTTTTACTGAATATAACTATTTCTCTCTGTAGATGTTAGCCTTTCCTGAAATGAGAGAAAATCGCAACGTGAAAACGCCCCTTGTTGTGTGATACAGCCCAGAAGCTAATAGGTACCATGTCAAACCAAGGCCCAACCAAGTATCAAATTCTGTTAAATTATTTCGATTGCTTCATAAAGTACAGTGTTTGAACAAGAAAAAAAAAAAAAAAAAAAAAAGATATTTTTCAAAAATGGTCGAATTGAGTTCGAGAAATTTCAAAACGTGTAACTCTATCGTAAACCGAAAATCTAAAACTTTTCTGAATGTTATATTTTCTACTTATATATGCAGCGGAAAGAATAATAAATCCACTTTTTAAAAAATAAAAATAAGTAGTCAATTTCACTTAATTAAATTGCAAGGAAATCTTAAAACGTGTAAATTCATCGAAAACCGGTAATCAAAAGTTTTTATGTATCTTCTACTTGCTTCTTCTACCCACAAAAGCTAGCAATAAAGACACTTTTTAAAAAAATAAGTAGCCAATTTCAGTTAATTGAAACGTAAAGAAAGCTCAAAACATGTAAATTCAGCAAAAAACGGAAATCGGAATTTTTTCCGTATCGTCTACTTATACATGTAACAGTTAGTAACAAATCCATTTTCCTTTTATTTAGTATATTAGTTGAATATTTATTCTTTAAATATCACCCTTTGAAATGAAATGTTTATGTTTACATTCGAAACTGGAAGTTTGCCATTTTTTTTTTCTGGAGTTTTGTGATTTTAAATTAAAATTTTATCAGTTTTACAGAAAAAATAACTCAATCAAACACATGTAGACAGTAACTTATATATAACCACGGAGTAATATTAATAGGAGTTGAAGGTCCAATGGGAGAAAGCTACGAAACTGTGATCTAAATTTTTGGTAAATATTGAGGGCGCCACTTGTCATTCCTCCCTACTTCGGCGCGGATATACTGTTGTTTTCAATAGAATTTTGCTGGATTACATTTAAAATTTTTTATTTTAAGCAATTTAATTTCTTTGTAAGTTCTTAAAACTGCATAATTCAGATGTTTCAAATAAATGCTTCGTTCCTAGTTGTAAAACAGGCTATGATAGTGATAAGAAAAGAAAAAAAAAAAAAGCCCTAGGAGAAAAATAAAGTCCGAGTTCGTGTTTTCTGCACCTAAAGTAAGTTTATTTTTTTTCTTTACAAAATTTCATCCATTCTCCTTCCTCCCAATTTTCTGTTTTAGCTAGCTTTGGTTCATAAGAATCATCATTTTTTAAAAGCTTTCTTTCAAAGTAAAATTAGTATAAAATGTCTCTTAAAAAAAACATGTTGGTTAGAATACTCTATTTAATGAAATTTGCTTTCAATCGAAATTTTTTCAACTTGATATTATTTTTAAAAAAAATAATTAAAATGAGACATTTCCCCATTGAATAACATTGCGGAAGCTGGAGAGAAGGAGGGATTGCAGGCTGGCGCCATCTGTAAACATTAGAAAACAACATCACAAAATTTCAGCGTTACCTTCTTCTCCTATCTTATTACTCCGTGTATATAACTATAGGGCAGTTCCTTGTTTGTAAACAAACATCTCAACTTTTATGAGTGGTTGGCAAAAAGGCTTGGGAAAAGCATAGCGATGGCGGGTCACCAACGGAAAATCAATGGTGGGCGGGGCGCGGGAAAGTTGAGTGGGCTTTTTTGCCAACCACCAGACGTCACGAGGAAATGCTCTATACCCAAATATCGGAATTAAAATCGGCAGATAATTTCCGTTATTTTTTAATAATTTTTTACAAAAAATCCAATGGACGATTAACACAGAAAATCTTTTTCATGGCTCCATGGAGAGACAGTGACGCTATCACTTCGCTTGCGTATAGTGATGATACATTATACAAATTACTGTGTCTATGGTTTTATTTGAGCTTTATGAAATTGCCAGATTAAACAACTTTCTACTTTTAGGTATTTTTTAATGTAAAGGAATACGTGTATAAAAAGGAAAAATGGGGGAAAATGCATAAAAAGTAAATGTATTTTTAAATACCTTCTTGACGTCGTAAGAAAATAACATTTGTATTCGCACCTTCCGGCTAACCATACCTTTCGAATGATACCATTTTCAACCCTCTACTCCCATAATTAATATGTTAAAAAGGGACTACAAATTTTATGCTTGCCTATTAATATATAGAGGCTCCATGGACAGACAGTGACGTCATCACTTCGCTTGCGTATAGTGATGCTACATTATACAAATTACTGTGTCTATGGTTTTATTTGAGCTTTATGAAATTGCCAGATTTAACAACTTTCTACTTTTAGGTATTTTTTAATGTAAAGGAATACGTGTATAAAAGGGGAAAATGGGGGAAAATGCATAAAAAATAAATGTATTTTTAAATACCTTCTTGACATCGTAAGAAAATAATATTTGTATTCGCACCTTCCGGCTAACCATACCTTTCGAATGATACCATTTTCAACCCTCTACCCCCATAATTAATATGTTAAAAAGGGACTACAAATTTTATGCTTGCCTATTAATATATAGAGGCTCCATGGACAGACAGTGACGTCATCACTTCGCTTGCGTATAGTGATGCTACATTATACAAATTACTGTGTCTATGGTTTTATTTGAGCTTTATGAAATTGCCAGATTTAACAACTTTCTACTTTTAGGTATTTTTTAATGTAAAGGAATACGTGTATAAAAGGGGAAAATGGGGGAAAATGCATAAGAAATAAATGTATTTTTAAATACCTTCTTGACATCGTAAGAAAATAATATTTGTATTCGCACCTTCCGGCTAACCATACCTTTCGAATGATACCATTTTCAACCCTCTACCCCCATAATTAATATGTTAAAATGGGACTACAAATTTTATGCTTGCCTATTAATATATAGATACTGTTTCGAAGTTTGAAATTTAGCACTGAAATAGCTTAAACGTTCCTTGATAATGGCTTTACTTACGCAACAGAGATAGTCATCTTAGTACATCGCAAAAATGAAAAAAAAAAAAAAAAAAAGAAAAAAGATATAAATAGCAATAAAAATAAACATAAGAATTTATATATAAATCAGTAAAATGTCGTCATGGATGTCCTTTAGCAATGCTGTATCTTATCTGCACGGAGTAAAAAGACAGGAGAAGAAGGTAACGCTGAAATTTTGTGATGTTGTTTTCTAATGTTTACAGATGGCGCCAGCGTGCAATCCTTCCTTCTCTCCAGCTTCCGCAATGTTATTCAATGGGGAAATGTATCGTTTTTATTATTTTTTTAAAAAATAATATCAAGCTGAAAAAATTTCGATTGAAAGCAAATTTCATTAAATAGAGTATTCTAACCAACATGTTTTTTTTTAAGAGCCATTTTATACTAATTTTACTTTGAAAGAAAGCTTTTAAAAAATGACGATTCTTATGAACCGAAGCTAGCTAAAACAGACAATTGGGAGGAAGGAGAATGGATGAAATTTTGTAAAGAAAAAAAATAAACTTACTTTAGGTGCAGAAAACACGAACTCGGACTTTATTTTTCTCCTAGGGCTTTTTTTTGTTTTTCTTATCACTATCATAGCCTGTTTTACAACTAGGAACGAAGCATTTATTTGAAACATCTGAATTATGCAGTTTTAAGAACTTACAAACAAATTAAATTGCTTAAAATAAAAAATTTTAAATGTACTTCAGCAAAATTCTATTGAAAACAACAGTATATCCGCGCCGAAGTAGGGAGGAATGACAAGTGGCGCCCTCAATATTTACCAAAAATTTAGATCACAGTTTCGTAGCTTTCTCCCATTGGACCTTCAACTCCTATTAATATTACTCCGTGCTTATCTGTTTACCTACACATTAATTTTTAATTCATATAAGTTAAATTTTTTTACCTTTCGAAATTCCTTCTTTTTAGAGCATTTTCTTTAGAATATGCCTAAAAAAAGTCACAATTTTATAAACAGTTGTTAATATTACCTCACAAACACATAAACTGATATATTTGTTGTTGTTTTTTTCTATATCAATCCATTTTTAGCAAAAATTTGTTCATCCGTGCGAAGCCAGACGTGTCAGCTAGTCTTTATATATATAGTGTGCAAGTGTAACGGCGATTCCGGTTCGTACTCATCTATATAGCAAGTTGCGACCTTATTTCCATACTTTAGTTAATTTAAAAAAAAATGTAATTGTCCGATCGATAAGCTGTTTAGTCCGATGAAATCAGAAAAAAAAAAAAAAAACCTTTCATTTGGCATCTTATTTGTAACGAAGTTTTGATTCGATTTCTTAAAATTAATTAAAATATGAAAATAATAACCTGGCAATAACTTCAAATTTGGACCAACGATATATATAAATTAGAGTGCTGATTCAATGGATGAAATATTAGCTTTCCGTGGTTCAAGATGAATCACGTGACATGCTCCAATAGGTTGCTGTGTTGGGCCCTTTATCGCTATTTTGGCATTTAAAATATCAGTTCAACAAATTATCATTATTATTAGGTAACATGACAGTCCTATGACCGAAATAAATTGCTTTTAAAATAATTTTACACATATTTTACATTTTAATAAATAATAAAATACCTTTCTTTTCATCGTTTCTCAACAAAGTTTAAAAGTGTTTATAAAACGAAATTTAAACTTTTAAAGAGCTAAATTTAACAACAAATAATAATTTCTCAACTATTTTTAAGAATTTTGTCGGTTAAAGTTCAACTACACGAAATAAAAAAGAAGTAAAATCAAAATCAAAATGGTTTAGAACAAAAGAATATTAAACTACGTAAAGTAAACAAAAACATTGAAACCGTTGCCATAGAAATGTACTGAAAATGAGCTGTTACCAATGAAACCACCGAATACGCAGGTGCAAGGAGAGCATGTCACATGACTCATCTTGGACCTTCTCAAGGGTTACCATTTATCACTCTACTTTATATATCTCGTTGATTTGGACATTTAAATTTATAACTGTTGCCAAACAATTTTACCAGTCATTTATTTATTTATTATTTTATTTATTTATTTATTTATTTATTTTAGCATAAAATGAAATATGCTTTCACGCGAAAAATAAACTAGTATGTTGTGGCCACCACGAGACTTTCTTCTATATTTTCCTATAAAAATTCACTCAGTAACAATAAAAAAAAAAAAAAAAAAAAAAAAAATCCAAGGTTTTTTTTTTTTTTTTCGTTAAAAGTAAAAAAATCGATACCTTTGTTAAAAATTACCACATATTTATAGTTCAACCATTCATTTTAAAGGTATTGACGAGACCTTTCGAAAGATACCCATCTTGAAAATTTACCCCACCCCAGAGGGTACTTCCCCCCAGGGGGGGAAGCGATGACCCCACATGCACATTTTTTTCCCTAATTAACTACTACTATTAGCAATAATTCATATTAATTTTACAATCACTGGTTAAGAATAACTCTCATTATGTACATTTAAACGAAATTTTGTCCTATACCACCATGTTAAAAATTTAGAAGAAATACGATCACAGCGCCTCCTGTTGTGCGATTGATCCCCAAATCTAATCAGCACCAGCTTATGTCAGGAGCCAACTAAATACCAAGTTTTGATAATTTCGTTAAAAAAAAAAAAAAAAAAAAAAAAAAAAAAATTAAGATTTTTTTTCTAAGTTTTTTTTCGTAAAAAGTAAAAAAAATCGATAACTTTGTTTTGAATTATCACAGATTTATAGTTCAACCATTCGTTTTAAAGGTACTGACGAGACCTTTCGAAAGATACCCATCTTGAAATTTTTTGCCCTATATCACCATGTTAAAAATTTAGAAAAAGCGGGATGGCAACGCAAACTGTAAGACAATTTTTACCAAAAGTTGATTGGCACTAATTTATGTCAAGGTGCAACTACATACCAATTTGTATGAAATTCTGTCCAGTAGTTCCTGAGGTACAGTTGCCACAATATTTTGTCACACACACACACACACACACACACACACACACACTGACAGACAGACAAACATTTTCTAAAAATGGTCAAATCGTGTTCTACAGCTCTCAAAACGTGTAAATCCATCAAAAACCCGAAATCGAAAATTTTTACGAATCCAATACTTTCTTCTATTGAACATAGAAGAAAGTAAAAAATACAAAATAATAGCAAACTTTCGCAATTTATTTCTTTTCTTATCTACATATTAATAGGCAAGCATGAAATTTGTAGTCCCTTTTTAACATATTAATTATGGGAGTAGAGGGTTGAAAATGGTATCATTCGAAAGGTATGGTTTGCCGGAAGGTGCGAATACAAATATTATTTTCTTACGATGCCAAGAAGGTATTTAAAAATACATTTATTTTTTATGCATTTTCCCCCATTTTTTCCTTTTATAAACGTATTCCTTAACATTAAAAAATACCTAAAAGTAGAAAGTTGTTAAATCTGGCAATTTCATAAAGCTCCAATAAATCCATAGACACAGTAATTTGTATAATGTAGCATCACTATACGCAAACGAAGTGATGACGTCACTGTCTGTCCATGGAGCCATGAAAAAGATTTTCTGTGTTTATCGTCCATTGGATTTTTTGTAAAAAATTATTAAAGAATAACGGAAATTATCTGGCGATTTTAATTCCGATATTTGGGTATCCGCGTTTGTAATGATCGATAGACGGCGCTTTGTGAAATGCAGTTGTTAGTAAACATTATAACCACGTGTGTTCCATTAGTGTTCTTTTTGTTATTTTACTTAATATTCGTACTATAATTTCTCCGCCATTACATTATGGAAAATTGATTGCTTTTGCAAAAAATACTTCAGTTTATTCAAAGTTCGATCGGAAGTAGATTTTTAACTGAAGTTGAACAAATATTAATTTCAAATCATCTGATTAATTCTTTACTTCCATTAGCCGAAGCAACTGAAATTTTAAATTTGTCATTTGGAAATAAATGGAAGCTCAATTCTGGATTTCTTGATCCTTTGGAGTTACACTGTGGCACACAAAAGTATGTGTTATCTTTTTTACCGTATTTATTCATTTTTATTCAATAAATATATGTGAAACTAAATATCGGCAAGCAATGGCGGCTGTATGGAATTCGAATTAAATCATGTTTATTGTAATTTCACCTTAGCCCACCAGAGGGCGAGCATTTCATTACAATCGCGGATAGTTATGTATAAGTTACTGTCTACATGTGTTTGATTGAAATATTTTTTCTGTAAAATTGATAAAATTTTAATTTAAAATCACAAAACTCCAGAAAAAAAATGGCAAACTTCCAGTTTCGAATGTAAACATAAACATTTCATTTCAAAGGGTGATATTTAAACAATAAATATTCAGCTAATATACTAAATAAAAGGAAAATGTATTTGTTTCTAACTGCTGCATGTATAAGTAGACGACACGGAAAAAATTCCGATTTCCGTTTTTTGCTGAATTTACATGTTTTGAGCTTTCTTTACGTTTCAATTAACTGAAATTGGCTACTTATTTTTTTAAAAAGTGTCTTTATTGCTAGCTTTTGTGGATAGAAGAAGCAATTAGAAGATACATAAAAACTTTTGATTTCCGGTTTTCGATGAATTTACATGTTTTGAGTTTTTGTTGCATTTTAATTAAGTGAAATTGACTACTTATTTTTATTTTTTAAAATGTGGCTTTATTATTCTTTCCTCTGCATATATAAGTAGAAAATATAAGATTCAGAAAAGTTTTAGATTTTCGGTGTTCGATAAAGTCACACGTTTTGAAATTTCCCGAACTCAATTCGACCATTTTTGAAAAATATCTTTTTTCTTTTTTTTTCTTTTTTTTTTTTTTTTTTTCCGAACACTGTTCTTTATGAACCAATCGAATTAATTTAACAGAATTTGATACTTGGTTGGGCCTTGGTTTGACATGGTACCTATTAGCTTCTGGGCTGTATCACACAACAAGGGGCGTTTTCACGTTACGATTTTCTCTCATTTCAGGAAAGGCTAACATCTAAAGAGAGAAATAGTTATATTAAGTAAAACTCTGCTGATTCAGTTAGAGTGAATATCGGCAAACAATTGCCGCAGCTGTGTTGCAATTGCATTCCGTTTAGGACAAGGCAATAACTTTGCTTTGAAAAAAAAAAAAAATGGTCGAGTTTCGACCACTGGGCGATACTAGTTTACCTTTAGAATTTGAAACTCATAAACCTTAAGCCAAATTTCCCACCGTATTTTATTTCCTCAGAAGCCAAATTATTATTAGAAACAAATTAATATTGTGAGATAAAATGCTAATGATAATCAAACCAATATCATTCACGAAAGACCTAAAAATAAAATTCATGTTTAACGACCTAATTGTGATGCAGGACAGATTTAGTATAAGACCCTCATGGCGATTTTTAAATTTTTGTCATGTTGGCGATACATTTTTATTAATTAATTAATTTATTTTTGCATAATTTTGTGTTAAAAAAATCTTAGTACCTATTCTGATTATACTTTTTATTATTGCGTTTTTATGACAAAAGTTCACATGGGAATTGTATCATTAAAATATTGCTAGATTTAAAATGACGCTTGCAAAGATTGTAAAAATGTACCCTTTAAAAATACATTTTTTCTATAAAATGATCTCATCGTCCAAATGTCGTAATTTTTTATTAGATCGCTGAACTGAGTTCGCGTGCTTAAATATTGCTTATGTAATATTTTTTATCATCGCGTATATTAGTCACTATCGTATCGTAACAAAAAACTAGTATGTTGTGGCCACCACAAGATTTTCTTCTATATTTACCTATACATATTCAATCAGTAACAATATTTAAAAAAAAAAAAAAGTAAGATTTTTTTTCAAAGTTTTTTTTTTTCTTTTTTGTTAAAAGTAAAAAAAATCGATAACTTTGTTTTAAATTATCACAGATTTATAGTTCAACCATTCGTTTTAAAGGTACTGACGAGACCTTTCGAAAGATACCCATCTTGAAAATTTATCCCCCCAGGGGGGGAAGCGATGCCTCCCCATCCAGAAAATTTTTTTCCTAGTTACATACTATTATTATCAATAATTCATATTAATTTTACAATCACAAGTTTAAAACAACTCTTATTATGCACATTTATACGAATTTTTGTCCTATGCTGCCATGTTAAAAATTTAGATAAAATGCTATCACAGCGCCACCTGTTGATCCCCAAACATAATCAGCACCAGTTAATATCGGGGACAAACTAAATACCAAGTTTGGTTAAATTTCGTTAAAAAAAAAAAAAAATAAAAAAAAAATTGCGATTTTTTTTTCTAAGTTTTGTTTTGTTAAAACTAAAAAAAATCGATAACTTTGGTTTAAGGGGGAGCGTCAGTTTCTCGATAATCTACCTTTTCCCAAGAGATGGCGTTGTATTTCACTTGAGCGATAGTTTTCTGTTTCTGGTAAACTAGTTCTGTTGAGTACGTCATTTCCCCTTTTCCTGTGACGTCAAGTGAAGTACGCGAAAAAAAGAAAAGAAGGGGGGGGGGGAAACAAGTGCGGTCATCATCCCAGAGCGTATATTAGTTCGGTTCATCCTCATTTTAAGATTTTTTATATTTGTTTTGTATTAGCAGTCACATAAGCAGTTTGTACTGAAATGCGCTGTAGCTGTACAAGTGAAATAATTATAATAACTTTAATCACAAGTGAAATGTGTTAGAGGGCAATATAATACTTTAAATTACAAAAATTTTCATGGTAAAATAATAAAATTGTTGTATAGATTTTTTGCATTTCAAATTTAAATTTATATTCTCTCAAACGGGAATTAATATTTATAGTGTACTTATTAATGAAAACACAGTGAGTGAAACATTTGTGAACCTCAACTATATCAATACATACAACTCACTGATATCAGTAGAACCTCGCCAATTTAGAATTTTAAGAACAAATTTTTCAACATAATGCGATAATTTATTATGGCAAATTAATTTATATTTGACCATGTTTCTATTTACTTCGATTCTTGTTTATTTGTGTGTCCAGTACAAATCTTGCAATCGATTTTTAACTAACTTCCCGACTAGCTAGATATTTGAAGCTTTCAAAATAGCTCAAAACACGGTGACAATACATTTTTTAAATATTTTTACCCAACTGTTTCGGGTCCCTGGTGCCCTCGACAGAGTTTATATGTTTCAACAGAAAATTTACTTAACTAACTTTCCGCCTAGCTAAGCTACACATTTGAAACTTTTAGAATAGCGCAAAACCCGATAACAATGCATTTTTTAAATACTTTTAGCCAATTGTTTCAGGTCTTTGCTGCCTTCGGTAGCATTTATATGATTCAACAATCGTATAACTTCCCGACTAGCTAGAAATTTGAAACTTTTAGAAAAATTCATAACACGATGACAATGCATTTTTTTTTTTTTTTTTTTTTTTTTTAGTCAATTGTTTCGGATTCCTGCTGCCTTCGGTAACGTTTATATGATTCAACAATCATGAACTTCCCGGCTTGAAACTTTTTAAATAAATCAGAACACGATGACAATGCATTTTTTTAATTCTTTAAGCCGATTGTATCGGATCCCCGCTGCTTCGGTAGCGTTTATATGATTCAACAAAACTTCCCGATAGAGTCACCCGACCCGAACCCGACAAAAACATTTTCATTAACCCGAAACCCGACCCGAACCCGACAAAAAAATTTTCATCAACCCGAAAACCAACCCGAACCCGCAACAGAGAACTTTTTGCGACCCGAACCCGACCCGAAACCCGAAAAATAAATCAACATTACTTATTCATTTAAAACCATGCAAAACAAGGTAAAATGATATAACATGACATAAAATAAAGTAAATTTTCACTGTCACACAGTTGGTAAATTAAAAAAAGAAAAAAACTAGTATGTTGTGGCCACCACAAGACATTCTTCTATATTTTTCTGCCAAATTCACTAAGTGCGAATAATTTATTAAAACTATGATTAAAAATATTTAACATGATGAATGCAAATAATTTCATCTTAGGGAAATCTAACACTAAATATCTAAAGAGAGACAGTTTTATCGTCTATAAATAACATCTTAAAGTAGTATGTTGTGTCCACCACATGACTTTCTTCTATATTTTCCTATACAAATTCACTCAGCAAAAAACTTTATTAAAATTAATATTTAAAAAAATTATATTTCATGATAATGCAGTCGATTTCCATATTAGAGAAGAAGTATAACACTAAATGTCCAAAAAAGTCAATTTTATCCTGAATATTATTATTATTATTGTTAAAAATGAAAAAATCAATAACTTTATTTCAAATTATCGCAGATCGATCGTTCAACCATTCGTTTTAAAGGTATTGACGAGCTCTTTTGAAAAATACCCATCATGAAAATTTACTCCCCTCGAGGGAGGGACTTGCCCCCAAGGGGTAAGACGAGGCTCCTACATACATTTTTTTTTTTTTTTTTTTTTCCACAGTTGAATACCTGTATTACAAATAATTCTTTTAAATTTCATAATGATTATTAAAAATATTTATACAAAATTTTTGCGCATTTATACAAAATTTTGTCCTATACCACCAGGTTAAAAATTTAGAAAAAGCGGGATGGCAACGCAACCTGTTGGACAGTTTTTACCAAAAGTTGATAGGCACTAATTTATGTCAAGATGTAACTACATACCAATTTGTATTAAATTCTCTGCAGCAATTCCTGAGATACAATTGCTACAATAATTTTGTCACACACACACAGAGACAGACAAACTGACGTTTTCTAAAAATGGTCAAATCGTGTTATACAACTCTCAAAACGTGTAAATTCATCAAAAATCCGAGGTCGAAAATTTTTACGAATCCAATATTTTCTTCTATTGAATATAAAAGAAAGTAAAAATTAAAAATGTATTTTTATAATGGTTATCTCACATATCAAGTTTTGTACAGTTATATGACATAGAAGTTGAGATATAGCCATCCCGTTATCGATGAAATTTGCAGAATAGCAGCGCCACCTATTGGACGACAAGCATTCAAACTGAATCAGCATAATGTCTCATAATCGCCTTCTCACATATTAAGTTTTGTTTGATGATACGCAGTAGAACCTGAGATATAGCTTTCCTTGTAATTGTGGAAATCGCTGTGTAGCAGCGCCACCTGTTGAGCAATTTACACCAAAAGTTGGCAAGCGCTAATATATGTAAAAGTGCACCTACATACAAATTTATATGCAATTCTCTGCATAGCCTTTCTTTAAATTGCGGAAATCACTGTATAGCAACGCCACTTGTTGGCTGATAGGCATTCAAATTGAATCAGCGAAATATCTCATATTGGTCTTCTCACATATCAAATTTTGTTGGATTATACCCAATGAAACCTGAGATATAGCCTCCCTGAAAATGCAGAAATCGCTGTATAGCAGCGCCACCTCTCGAGCGGTTGATACCAAAAATTGATAGGCACTAATTTAGGTCAAGGTGCATCTACATATGAATTTAAATGCAAGTCTGA
>CAWVNO010000532.1:0-68000 GCA_963930645.1 Salticus scenicus | reverse complement strand
TTATAGTGATTTTTCGAATGACCTCATACCAGATCAAAATTAACTTTTTTATTTATTCAATAGATTTACTTTTGAATTTCTGTTACTAAAAGCTTTCAGCAAATAAAACACTAGATTATCCACATCTTATTATAGTGATTTTTCGAATGACCTCATACCAGATCAAAATTAACTTTTTTATTTATTCAATAGATTTACTTTTGAATTTCTGTTATTAAAAGCTTTCAGCAAAACAAAACACTAGATTATCCACATCTTATTATAGTGATTTTTCGAATGACCTCATACCAGATCAAAATTAACTTTTTTATTTATTCAATAGATTTACTTTTGAATTTCTGTTATTAAAAGCTTTCAGCAAAACAAAACACTAGATTATCCACATCTTATTATAGTGATTTTTCGAATGACCTCATACCAGATCAAAATTAACTTTTTTATTTATTCAATAGATTTACTTTTGAATTTCTGTTATTAAAAGCTTTCAGCAAAACAAAACACTAGATTATCCACATCTTATTATAGTGATTTTTCGAATGACCTCATACCAGATCAAAATTAACTTTTTTATTTATTCAATAGATTTACTTTTGAATTTCTGTTATTAAAAGCTTTCAGCAAAACAAAACACTAGATTATCCACATCTTATTATAGTGATTTTTCGAATGACCTCATACCAGATCAAAATTAACTTTTTTATTTATTCAATAGATTTACTTTTGAATTTCTGTTATTAAAAGCTTTCAGCAAAACAAAACACTAGATTATCCACATCTTATTATAGTGATTTTTCGAATGACCTCATACCAGATCAAAATTAACTTTTTTATTTATTCAATAGATTTACTTTTGAATTTCTGTTATTAAAAGCTTTCAGCAAAACAAAACACTAGATTATCCACATCTTATTATAGTGATTTTTCGAATGACCTCATACCAGATCAAAATTAACTTTTTTATTTATTCAATAGATTTACTTTTGAATTTCTGTTATTAAAAGCTTTCAGCAAAACAAAACACTAGATTATCCACATCTTATTATAGTGATTTTTCGAATGACCTCATACCAGATCAAAATTAACTTTTTTATTTATTCAATAGATTTACTTTTGAATTTCTGTTATTAAAAGACCTGTGAATAATGTTATCTGAGAGAATTATTACTGAATGTCGTTTTGAAGTTTGATTCCATTCTACAGTACATTTTATTGCAAACAGTTTGGCTTGGTGGACGAAGTTCTTAATTCGATAGTTAGCCATTGTCATAATAAACTAATTCCTCATTTTCCAGAACAAAAAATGCGATGCACTTTCTCTCTCCTATTTTGGAACCATCTGTGCATATTTTCAATTTCCTTATGTAATTTCTCTGTGGCGTGATTTTTATACAATACTTATTGCAACCCTCTCACGAAGGTTGTAATAAGTGTTTTGATGTACTCTTCATCCAATGACACCAGTATGCTTTCATTACCACATGAAACATACTTGGTTAAGTTCATCATCAAACGCTGCATTGTGAAATTTTTGAAGAGAAAGGCTCCAATTTATCTCCAGGGATGTCTCAGCTTGTAAATAAATTTATAGAATGTTGAATCATATAGTTAATGTCTTTTAGTCACTGTTAGTTAATGTAAAATTGAGTTGCACACATATGCTTCATATATTAGTTGTCATTTACCACAAGAACGTTAGGAGAGGTTGCAACATTTGTCATTCGTCATAGCTTTTTTGTTTTTTTGTTTGTTCATCAAAACATTTCTGTAATACAATAACTGCTAACTTCACTTTCTTGACATCTTTGGATTTTTTTAAATTATTATTTTTTTTTTTTTTAATGGAATATTTGCTCGCCCAGAATTTATATATATATATATATATACATATATATATATATATTTATATATATCCGTGTAAATTAATGTAAATAAATAAACAAATAGAATAAACAATTATAAAAATTTTAACACACAAAATGCTTTTTTTAATTTAATTTTTAAAATTTAAAAATAAAAGTTAATTTAAATTCAATAATATCTATAGTGCTGAAAGTGTTTTGCCATTTATCTTAAAATTAAATATATCATGCGAAAAGTAAGACCATTTTAATTATTTTAAAACACTTCTGTGTTTTAAATATACGTAGAAATTACCTTAGACGAAAAATATTACTTCAATTTTCTCGTAAATCTCTTTAATTCAAGAAATTCTTCAATGCCATTTTGCGTAAATGCCATGGAAGAATTGAGTCAAATGATTAAATTTAGTGCCATATCGTTTCCATGGTAACATCCTTTTGTGAACTGAATAAGTAGTTTTATTTGCATATACTTCATTTCAAGCAAGGAAAATTTAAGAATTTGTGTGGAAGGAAATGTTCATTCTTCAAATACTTCTAGTTGCTTTTAGAAACTCTAAAAGAGTAGATCCTTCATTAACGTTTTGTAATTTTGCATGGAATCTTTTAACTTTTGACATTTTTTCTTAAGGAATTGAAAAGTGGTAGTGTTTTCTTATTTGAAAACGGAATAAATAATTTCCTTAAAAGTATTATGAGCTGTATTTTTATTATTGAGTATATTAAAATAGATGTGAGAAAAATGTGTTAAATATATATTTACATTTTGTTTTTCATAAAAAGATACAGCTATAAATTTTTATATAGATAGACTTAAAAATTAGGAATTAAATTAGAAGGTAAAAGTAAATTTTTATAATAATCATAAAATTATCGAAGAAAATATATAATTGCTTTTTCATTTTCAATACATTTTATATAATTTCTATATATTATTAAGCTGAATTATCACATATGATTTTAAGTTTAAAATTTTAGGTGAAAAATATATGGTGCATGACAGAATAGATGCTCAAAATGAAAATATAGAGTAAAGTTCGTGTATTAAAAAAAAAGTCTTAAGTAATTTCAGGCAGATGACCTATTATATGAAAGATGCAGAAAATATATGAAATATTTTCCATTTCTCTTTGTATTTGAACTTGTGTATTTTTTTTCTTTAACAAAATCTTCCTACACTGAATATTTTTCTGATTTTCGGTGTGTTTTAAAACTGATATACGTTAATAATGTATGTATAGAGAGTGTTTAATGAAGGACACCTAACTTTCAGAATAAGTAATTTCTGAAACAATCGTAAATCGAAATATCAAACCAGGGGTATATTCATGAAAAGAAACGAAAGAATCTGACAGTTAAAACTATTAGTTACAAATATATGTCTCCTCAGGCGGCATTACGGTAGAGAACCTTCATGATAAGAGACAAGACACTGACATGCCAGCCGATCCGCCATGTTTGTTAAAGCAGTTATATGCGATACTATTACGCTCTGCAAAATTTCAAATGATCCTCTACAAAGTATTCTAAAAATAAATAAAATGTTTTATCGAGATTTTAATTAAAAGAAAATTATCAGACGCTGGAAAAATTAGATTACATTCTAAAGCGATCGACTGGTCTTTGAACGAACGTCTGCCATATTTGTTCAATGTCCAGTCTCTTTCTATCCTGGGTCCCTACATTACGGACCACTACAAAGAAAGCTAATACTCTGAGTACAATCAGTCGTCGAAGATTTCGCTGTCGATATGTGAATGATTTTTTAAGGCATGTTGAAATAATATTCTTTACTGCATTATCGACGAGCTCGTCGAGGCAATTGTCAAGCTTCAGTGTCGATTTCTGGCGACACACTATAAAGTCTCACTGACAATTATATTCTTCGTTTCGACATGTCTGCTGTGTGAAAGGTGCTTATTTTTAATCGCTTTTGAAGTGAATGCGAAGGGTTTGCATTACTCGCTATGTGCAGTATAATTATAGTAATGCAGCCTGAAGCATCATCTTCCGACACAATTTGTGACTAAAATTTCCTCTATCACATTTTTTACATATATATATGCATAGAATACTGATGATGTTATGCTTCTACATATCACCGTTTCCGAGTTATTTATTTTAGTATACTGGTCCTTCTTGAATACCTGGTATATATACAGACTATGACAAAAAAAAAATGTCGCACCAAGAAGAAGTAATGCAAATTGGACACAAATTGATTTTCATACAAGTTTCGACGTAAAAAGCAAAATTTTAAAGTTTGGCTACCATTGAATGAACATGTCATGCTACAGCGAATCTTAACTGCGCAACTGGCAAAATATTAAAGAATAGAAATATCGATTCCAGGTCATAAATACTTTGAGAATTTTATTCCGACTACTTACTCAGGGAGACAGTAAATATGCCTTGCATACAGGTGCACGAACAATATGTGCAGGTATCGGAATTTGAAAGAAAAGTGTAGTTGGGCTTAAGAAAGCCGGCTGGCCTAATCGGTGAATCCTTTGACATTTGAATGAGAGAGATGCACCATTAGGCTATGTTGGCCGGAATGAATAAACCATGACCGACACAGCATTAAGAAAGAATAGGACGCCCTAGAGAGAGGATGGAATCTGAGAACCGATCAGTCGTCAGAGCAGTAATCAAAGTCACAGGTTTAATCCTTTTCATCGATCGTATATCTAACTGGTAGTTTAGTGATTTCAAAGACTGTTAATAAGAGGCTGAGATAAAGCGGCTTCAGCTTACGGAGCCCTTTGGGCAAACTACTAAACATTCTGTATACCGACAAACCCGTTTGCGATAATGTCGGGCACGCTCGACTTGGAATGTCACTGTATGAAGTAGAATTGTCTTCAGTTATGAGTGTCACTTCGAACTGAGACTTGTTAGTTAGCGAAGACGTTTATGAACACAATCCAGACAACAAAGGGTTGCCAATCTGACTACCGCACGCCATAAAGGCTGACACCCAGAAGTAATGATCTAGGGTGCCATTTCATTTCATCCCAAGGCCTCTGTGGTTGTCACCCGCGGCTCCCTTATTACACAGAAGAATGTTAGCGATTTTGTACGTTTCTTTGTATTTCTCTTCATGCCATGCCATCCTGAGGTTTCATTTTCAGTATGATAATGGCTGCCAGCACATTGTGATAGTTTCATGCTTCCCAACACTACCATGGACAGCAATATCACCGGATCTTCCTCCCACTGGGAACATTTAGAGCATTATAAAAATTCCCCATATAAATCTAGGGATTTGGCCGATTTGACGCGTCTGTTTAACAGAATTTGGCATAATATAAAACAGAGAACATTCACCAACTCTATCAATTAATGACTAGGCGAACAAATGCTTGCATAAGGGCCCGAGGGGGACCAACACGTTATTGAATTGCTCACGTTAAAAAGCTTTTTCGCTTGAAATATTTATTTATTTTTTTCTGAAATTTTAATTATTTGTTTTTCTCTATATGTACATGTACGTTCCATCTTCCAATTTTCACCCCATTCGGATAACTTCTTCTTTGTGTGTCTTTTTCTTTTTTTTTTCCTCCGTCTTAGAGTGTAAATATTAACAGGTAAAAAATTATCATTAAACTCATGGCACAAAAAAAAAAAATATATAAATAAAACGTAACATCATGGGCGATATAAAAAATAAAAATAAATACAGGTATAAAATTGAGTTACAAGCGAGGGGATTGGTAGAGTTAAGCTGATAATGTTTTATTTAGAAAAAATCGTAGATACAAAAATGTAAAAAAAAAAAAAAAAAAAAAAAAAAAATGTGCATTTAAAATGTGATTGAAATGTCTTTAAGAAATTTAATTTATTCATATATTATAAATATTATTCAATGTCTGTAAAACTTTCCCCAAACATTTCATTAACTCCTTTAATAAATATTTTTATTCTGTTAATAAAACGCCAAATTTCTAAATCTTAATCTTTTTAATTTGTTGAAATTTTATTTTTTCCGACAGAGTGAAAATAATGCCTGGACCGGGAGTCGAACCCCGGATCTTTGACTTACAAGGTCAAGGCTCTACCAATTGAGCTATCCAGGCCGACAACCGGTGCATTACTCACTCAGACAATATTTAGGCAGAAACATCTGGTCTATCATGTAGATAGCTCGACAGAAACGACCCGCAGGTAATGGAAAACACCATTGAGAAAGAAATACAATTTTTATTAAAATAACGCAATCAACTAATTTGAAGAAATTTCATTTTCTTCCAATTAGTTGATTGTGTGATTTTAATAAAAATTGTATTTCTTTTAAAGATGGTTGATTTCGCACTAGAGCCAAAAACTATACGTTTTTTTATGGAACAATTTTTCAATAATGTTTCCTTTTTCTAATCTATTTTTAAGCTTTTGGTACTTCTTTGTTCGGTCGATAGCAGCATTATTCCAAAATGTAACAAACAGTGGCTCAGAAAAAGCTAAATTCACTTTAGACGTCTTAGGAGACTCGAGAATGTAGTTGATGCTTTAATGATGCACTCGAGCCTGTTTATTTTATTTTATTTTATTTTAGCTGATAAATGTCTTTGTTAATATTTTAAGCTGAAACAATTGTTGCGAGCGTTTTGCCATGAACAGTGTTTAAAAAATTATTTATTTATAAAATTAATCATTATTGGAATTAATTTACGTTGAGTATACAGATGTGTTAAATCAGAAAACTCTCAAAAATTAAAAATGCTGTTTTTATTATTATTATTATTATTATTTATTGCATTTATGATCAGCTATATGCCACATAGCCAATTTTGAAATTAGTTTAACAATTAAAATTACATATGGAGTGAACATTAGTTTATTAAATGTTATTTACTTTATTTTTACTTATCTTAAAATAGGTTGTTTGTGTATATAGAATATACATTTTAAAATTATAATTGATGATACTTCAGAAATAAAATTCTTGAGGTAAACGTAAAAATTATTACAAATCGAAAAGAAAAATATCTTTATCAAACTGATATACACACACATTGACACTAAAAATGAAAAAAAAAAAAATCAGGTGTGACTTACACTCCTTTTTTTGAATATTAATGTATTTAAACAGCCGTTAATTACGTAAAGAGAGAGAAGATATTAAAAAGGCAAAAGATAAAATTATAATAAAATGTTTCAATATTTTCTCTTATAGAGTAGGCTTTTTAATTAAACTCTATTACACTTTAACTAATTTGAGCCGATAGGTCATAATGATGAAATATTTGTATTTGTGTCCCTCAGAAATATTTTGTATGAAACCTTGAATGGCGCCAAGTCAAAGGTGGCAATACCCTTTAAAGGGTTAAGAAGCAGAGGAAATTTAAATAACATTCTAGTTATGAAAATCACAACTTAAGTTCAAGTATTAGATTTTTATTTCAAACGCACATG
The DNA here is from genome assembly GCA_963930645.1 of Salticus scenicus. Classification (NCBI taxonomy): domain Eukaryota; kingdom Metazoa; phylum Arthropoda; class Arachnida; order Araneae; family Salticidae; genus Salticus; species Salticus scenicus. The sequence continues at coordinate 60,726 of CAWVNO010000532.1, read as the reverse complement.
TATTAGACATTTTTATCATGCCTTTCCGCTTTTTCATCAAACACACAATTAACCAAATAATTTCGTGAGTGTCATATGTTAAAGCAAGCGTTGTTTCATTAATCACAAAAAAGTAATTAAAAATAAACTTTACAAATTTTAAACGGATGGTGAACTTAAAACTTTTTATTTATATTACATCTTTACTTGTCACTGTTCTTCTCATATTTACAAAACTATGTAATGTGATCTTTGTACATTACAAAAACTAGAATGATGTGACATCTCAAAAATCCCTTTTATAAACAGCGCTGTTATACAGAATAGCGCCAATTACCGACTGACATACATAAAATTCAATCATTTTAGAATAAAGATTTGAAATATCAATTTGATACAATTTTAACCTATAGATACTGAGATATAACGATATGAAAAATGAAAGAAAATGAATATCAGCAATGTCACCTGTGATCTGACAAATGAAGAAATTTAAAAAACATAATTTTCAATAATATATATCTCCCATACCGAGGTTTGTGAAGTGATATAACATAGAAGTTGAGATATAGCCTACATTAAAACAGGAAATATTGTATAATATCTGCGCCACTTGTTATCAGACATGCACACTTATTGAATCAGCGTAGTTTTTAATAATGTTCTAATCACATAGCTAGTTTTGGGCATTTGTATATCAAAAACCTTCCTGTAAAGAGCAATAAATTTCAGCATAGCAACGACTCCTTTCTACAGATATGCAGTCAAATTGAACAGGCAACGTTTATTGAAGTAGCCCTCAAACATATAAAGATTTGTGCAATTGTACACCACAGAATCCGATGTATGTAGACTTCTTTTAAATGAGAGAAATAGGAATGTCTTTGATGGACGATATACTTTAAAAGCTGACTAACACAAATTTTATCAAGGATTTTCAAATGGTTGTAAGATAGTGGCCAGAAAAATTTTCTAACATGTAGAAAGAGAGAGACATCATGCAGACACACCGACATTCAGAAATTTTCTAAAAACTAACGAATCATGCTCAGAACATCACAAAACATAAATCGATTGAAAATGGAAAATCGAAAATTGTCTCAAACTCAATATTTTTTTCATTTTTTTTCATTTTTTTTTTAAACGTATATAGAATAACGTTTGAAGATTCCTTTTTAGTTTAGTTATGTAGCTCCACGTCTCCTCTTAATATTCGTATATATATATTCGTATATATATATTCGTATATATTTACGCCCCTATTACTTACAAAACGAATAGTAATACATCCTGACATATTCAGGAGCCAGGAATCGTTCTTTTCACTCTTTTTTCAAGATGCATTTAGAAATGATAAAAATCCGGATTTGTTTAATAAAACTGCTTTCATACTGAAATTTTTATCCTAGTTTTATAAAATAATGTCGTGATTAAATAAGAGAAAGATTATTTTTTATAAATAGTTGTAGCTGAAAAAAAGTCAAGTATTTCTTTTCCTTAAAAATATACTGAAAGAAAGTTTTCATTAACCTATTTTTGTTGAATGTGCAATTTCTTGTCCTGCTCGATTCTAAATTTTCAAGAAGACGACACATGCCAAAACATGCCATGCTTTGTTATAAAGCAGTGGTTCCCATGTTAGAGTACTAAGTAGCACAATAAAATGTCATTAATCCATAAAGATTTGATGGATATCAGCAAGTGTCACATTACTCGTAGTGTAATTATTTTTTCCTTGTTTTAATCGATTTTTAAATTTTTGGCTCTTCTTTAATTGGTAGTTAGCAACACTACTCCTAAACTTAATGAACGATGCTGCTACGAAACCAGTATGTAAGAGTCACTGTAAATTTCTCTTTAAGCTCGAGTGGGCAGTTGCTGCTTTAATAGTACAATCGTACATTTTTTTTTCAACTCATAATGGGCATGCTATTAGTTTGAACTGAAACAACTGCTGCAGGTTCGTGCTGTTTATAGTATTTAATTTCATGTATATTTATTGATTAAATTAATAATTATTTGATTTTAATCAGTTTACAAATCGATAATTCAGAACAAAAAAAATCACGATAATAAAAGTTTTATTATTATTATTATTATAATTATTTTAAATATATATATATATATATATATATATATACATATCATATATTTTATTTTTATTAAAACACTGTTACAAAAGAACAGAACTTTATGTAAACAACCAGGAGATTAATTTATTTTTGAATAAATTGGACAATTACATCTACATAATCTGCGCATAAGCAGCAATTATAATATTTAAATGTAAGTATATAATCCTTTTGAAAGTAAAAGTAAAGAATGAGAACGAAGAACAGTCAGTCAAATAAGTCATCAAAGAAAAATACACAGGCCAAACAAAGTTACAAGATTTTTTTCAATTAATTTAATTTTTAAGATTAATTTTAGTAATTACTTGAAAATTGAAATAGGACGGTGTAATTCGATTCTGAAGAAATAAAGATTGACTCAAAACGAAAATATAGAGGGAACGTTGAATAGTTAGTATGTTGTACTGTACTATGGCGTTTTAAACTTGCATCTTCTGAATTTCACTGCCACGATAAAACGATTTGATTATGCTCAGGAAAGACTGAATCTATCAAACATAAGATTATTGGTTATTTGAATGTAGACGACGAAGAGTTACTTTTGCGGACTTGTAAATATCACGCATGTCAGGCAGTCATATAATTAATTGCAAGCATAACAAGTGCAAACATTAATCGTCATTTAGTGAGTAATTTGTGTTTTTTTAGATAGAATCGAATTCAGATGAAACTTATAGAAGTAGGAATGTAGTAAATATTTGTAGTAAATAGAAAAGATCTGGTAAATATTTTCTTTAAAGGATGAAATATATTTGAAAAAGTTATATATCTATTGTCACTTCATACTTATTATTATTTATTTTTCTAATCTAACAAAAAAAAAAAAAAAAAACTTACATAATTTTTCAAATGCTCAGAAAAATCTATTAATTAAAATTAAAAAAAAAACATTGTGTGAATAAACTAAATAGTAAGTAAACAAATCATATTTTACAAAAATCTGCATAGTGATCACATATTAAAATAAAATAATAATTATCTTTGAGAACCTTATACTGCAGAAGTATCTTTTCAAACATGTCTCCCTTTTCTCTTCTCAGATTTCTTAGGTTTTCTTTTCTTGCGACCTAAATACAATTCAGCAAGAAGAATCAGAAACGACATAAAGTAGCCGAACAAGAGGAATATGAATGCTGGAGAAACGTCTGTGAGGGTTAACTTTCGGTTAGTGATATCGGATTCCAAGTTATGTGATGAAACGAAGCGATGAAACGCAAACAGAAAGTCGCCAGAATATTTCAAATAAAGACCTGAAGCCATCACTCTATGTACTCTATGTACTACATCTCCTTGCAGCAGAAGCCTCGTTGGATCGGCATTGCAGACAAATGTTCGAAAAAATGATCTTCTGAAATAAAGTATTCTTCATCGAGAGCTTCCGCAATATCGGTTTTCATGAAAAAAGCAAGATTTTGCTTCTTACCCTCTAGCATAAAATTGTCCAAGACACTTCCGTAACTCAAACTGTTGTTCACGATGTCTCTTGCAATCACTCCTAAATGTCTCTGCTTTGTGTCCAGTAAATATTCAGCAATACCGTGATGAATGTATGACATACAATGGAAATCTCCCTTCTCTACGGCCGAGGCCAAATCCGACAAATCTTTTACTTTATTAACTGGTGGAAATGAGAGGAAAGATAAAAACACGGAATCGTAAGATAGGCAAAGAATCATGGCTCCGATCACCCATGAATACACGAGGATACTTTCTGAAAACGAGTTAGGTGTTATCAGGGCGCTCTGCTTCATAAGTACCGCAAAAACGTGAAACAAAACATGGCTTATGTTATGTTTCCATCTCAAGAAGAAATAATGTATTACAATCATTGCCATTAATGCTGATAGGATTGTTATCCAAACTGACAGCGAAAACGTTTCAAAGATACCAAACACTCTTGGTTTGTATTCTGGTTTTCGAGTTACAAATGTGACATCATTCATTGTGTAAGGGTAGCAGAATTCATATGCTTCTGCACTATCTTCATCCATAACCTTTGGATTAATTTTCATGTAAATTTCTGAACGTTTTACTTTTTCCCCAAGTTCTGAATATGTATCATTAAATCTCCGGAAACTAATATCAACTCTATCAACCATATTTTTGTATTGTTCGAGATACATTTTGAGTGCAAGAAGTATTCGCCCGTACATATTTCCACGATCAGATAAGTAGCGCTTCTGTATTTCATAACCTCCACTTGCAATATCCTCTCTATACGTCGAATAACCAAGTTTTATTTTTTTCTTTATTTCCATATTACTCAGATGTGAAAGTTATATTTTACTCTACGAATGTATAACAAATAAAAGGTTCAAATTTAAATTTTGGAGTAAAATGTTATAGCTACTTTTTAAAGTTTTACTGGTTTAGGATATTCTTATATTTTTAGTTCTCGTATAAAAAAGTATGAAGTATACTTATTATTCTTTTTATTTTTATAGAAATATTGAAAGAAATTTACTTTAACTGCTATACAGAATTGTTCTTTCAGGAAATAACATAAAATTATTCACAGAAAAATATTTTTTCAAAAACCTGTTTAAGCAGCTTTAAATAAGTTTGTTAGATACTGTCTTTTTAGTTAAAAATGCTAAATATTGTACTATGACGTGTTTTTATATTATTTAAGGCAATGGAATATAAATATTCATTACTCATTAAAGAAATAAAAATCGAATTCTCTTGTAAGGTACTTTTAAAAGCAAAACATTATGTTTTTTTTCATTTAACATACAAAAGTGTTTTACTCTGTTTTTATATTATTTAGTTGTAAATTATCTTGTATTCAGTTTTTTATGAAAATATATTATAGTATTATTATTATTCAAACGAGACAATTTATCTTTACAATATTACTGAAAATAAACCAATTTTTTTCTTTCACTTCTTAAAATTAATAGGCTATAACTTGAAATGTACACATTCTTTAGTTTATACGTTTGAAAAGAAAGACTAAACAATGAGAAAAGACTAAACAAATCAGTACCTTTCGAGTCTATGTGTTTCTTGTGAAGAACGGTACAGGAATTCCTATCTCAGCAAAAGAAACAAATATATGTTACCGTTCTTCACGATACTAAAACAAGATTTCTACGTGTACTGGTAGTATGCCAAATGTAGAATATTTTTTATATTTTCACAGACACTTCTATCAGTTTTCCAAAGAATGCAGTAATAATACAAACGCGACTCTATATCTCTGAAAGCTTTTAACGTATTTAATTCTCCTTTATAAACTGATTATTATGTCTACGGCTACAATAATTAGACTAATGTACGTTTAAAACACGATATGTAATCTTACATGACTAGGCAAACATTCATCACAGGTTTTGGTGAACAAACTCTTGCTTTCCTATTCAGAGAGTAGAGAAAACGTGTACTGTGTCCTTCATCCCTTCAAACAATGCAGGTTGCATTGATTTTTATAAGGGTAATCATGTAAAATCAAATTTCGATTTTTTTATATTCTATTTATATGCAATCACGACATTAATTTTTTTTTTTCCCCATTGTGAAGTTTTTCATTTTGTAAACCTTTTGCAGTATATCTTTTCAAAGTTGTTTAAAAACAAATATTATTCAGAGTTTCAGAAAGAGAAATGTTGCTCACAGTATTGAAAATCTTGCACTTACTCTAATTGGAAACGAAAGTAAAAAATGTTGCAATTGATTTGGAAATAAACTCTCTGTAATAGCTCATATAGGATGATTAGAATTTTCTTTTTTAAAAAGCATTGAAACAAAATACTTGATTAAGTTAAGTACCTACCTCAATTGGAAAATTGCATGTTTTTTACTTAAATATATTTTTGATTTAAATTGAGAAATTTAATATATATTTATTTTAAAAAGAAATCAATAATTCTATGAATTCATCGAAAAGTTGTTGCGCAAGTGGTCGACGTCATTATACAAATCACACATTGCCATCGAATAATTACAAAGTTAAATAAATAAAAACTGAATCATTAGAAATAGATTTGTATGCTCCGAGCAAGTGAAACAAAAACGACATACCATGCGTTTCGCTTTAATGACTAAAATTTTACAACTGTACGTTACCTGTTACACTTTAAATTTGGACGTACTTTGAGTACGTCATCATATGGCGGACAGATAGGTAGACAATTTGAATTAGTAATCACTAAAAAATATTGTTGGATACTGTAAATGAACTCTTAACACAAAGAGATGAATTTCTTTCCATTTTTAGTGATAGCCCTTTACGTATCTGAATGTCTTAGCCCTGTAAATCTTCACACTAATCATACTTTATTTTATCAACATTTGTTTCATATTTCTCAACTGCTGAACTGAATTTTATTTGATTTTCATAATCTTTAATGTAGAAGTAAAAAAAAAAATAATAATAATAATAATAATAATAATAATAATAATAATAATAATAATAATAATACTGTTATCGTACGCAACGATGACTACAGAAAAACCAGATAAATAATTCAGATAGGTCAGATGCAGTAAAACCGATAACTTTTCTTTATAATAGTAATGGTCACATTGGAAGTATAAATTTTACATATGAGTAATTTATATATATATATATGTATATATATATATAAATCTGGATTACTTAGTCACAAAAAAGTGACGTTAGTGTTATTAGTTAACGAAATTATTGATTATCAGTGTTTTTTCACAATTCTTATAACACATTTCAACTATTTTATTGTGGGGTTTAAATTAGACGAGTAATCACAATGCTACGGAATAAATATTCGCAGACGTGCTGGTATGTAAATGACTGTTAAATTATTCATATATTAATACGCAGACATATGATTTTTTGCAGGTTTTAAACTTATTTTTAGGAATAGAAGTAGCTTAAAAGTAGTATCGTTTAAAAGGTATGCTGTAGAAGATATGTCGTTGTAGAAAGTAAATCTTTTAGATATCGTGCAGCCGTACAAATTTTTCTTTATTTTTATACACTATTTTTCATTTTATACACATAAACTTTTGTTTCTAAAAATACCTAAAGAAGAAGTTTATGAAAATTGAACATGCAATTATATACAGCTGCTCGTGATTTAGTTTATTTTCTGGACTTAATATTTATTTTCTTTCAAAATACCAGCATAATGCAGCATAACACTGTAAAGAAAAAAAAATCTGAAATAGGTAAAAATTTGTAAGGTGTTTTGGTAAAGCAATGTTTCAAATTAGAAAGTTTTGTTTAGAACGCAAAATCTTCAAAAAATGTGATAGTTCTTCTCCCTATATTTTCCAAACTATTGATCATACAAAGAAAACGTAATGGATATTTTTGTAGGAAATTCGACGTAGATAAATTTTGTAATTGATTTTTTTTTCTAAAGCCTACAGTTTTCAAGATATTTAATAAAAACTGAAGAGTACCTCCCTTTAAATGCCCTTCCCCCCTTCAACTCCCTCTCCCCCACAGGCGGGGACTTTTAGTATGTTCAGGACATTCTCGGCTATGACCGTGTCAAATTTCAAAAGCAGACGATTTTTTTTTCCTAGTTCTATTTTTCCTATTTTGAATGGACTATTTTGTTCCTCCATTTTGCATAGGCAACAATCACCCTAATTGCTCACACAGATTCTGGAAGAGTGCATACGGGTTAAGGCCTATTGTCTAGGCTTAATATCTAGACCAGAAACGTAAGATTGTATGGATTCGTGGGTTCTCCCTCTGCCAATAATTTCTAATGTTGCCTCGTTTCTTCTCTTTTCTTTTAAATAATTAGAAAGGATATTCTTTAAATCAAAACTACGTTCAATACTTTCATTGCACAGTTTTACTTAGATATTTAATTTTACTCTTAATTCCCAGTTTAATATTTTTTTTTTTTTTTTTTTTGATTTTTTCTTTCAGTGGGAATTCGTCACAATCTGCTTAAAAATTTTACGCTTTATTTTACGTTAATTTATCAGTACTTCTGTAATTTATTATTATTATTATTATTATTGTTGTTGTTTTTTGTTTTTATTTTTGTTATATATATATAAATAGATTGGCATAAAAGAAATATATTTATATTAATTTCATAAATTGATAAAATTGTAAATAAACTTTATCAAAATTAATTTTTTTAAATTAAATTTCTGTTGAAAATCATACTTTTCATTAAAAGTAATTGTTATTGCAGTTTTATAAAGAGCAAAAATGGCCGAGATGAATTGCTCCCGCAGTTGGGAAATGAAAGGTGCAGAGTTCGATGCCCCGTTCTCCTGGCTGTTAGAAGATTTCCGGATTTTCTTCAGAAACTTGCGTAATTATACGCTAGGACTCCATAGAAAGCCATCCCACGAAGGCCATTTAACCCAGGCATATTAGTCAGAGTTTTCTGGTTAAAAGAGAATAAATGGAATATTCTCGAAACAATCCAATGAAACAGTCATTCTTACTACAGAAATAAAATAAACACTGTTAATTACACTTCAGAGCAGAAATTTTTCGAATTTGTGAACAACCGAAATTCTTGAAATCTGAAGGAAATTTAAAATCCCCGTCAGTATTGTTACAGTGGTTTATAAAATTTTCGAGTTAATGATTCATTATCTCGAGGTCATTATTCATTAGTTCCTGTGCTAGAAACTAATGAATCATTACAAACGTTGTAGAACTAGTCCCCTACTGAAGTTAGAGTTCCCAAGCTTTGGTATCCCTTAAGTGCCATTTTTCACCACATTTGAATGCTTAATTTTACGTTGATTCGTGGAAAAAAAACTACCATCTGTTTCCCTTTTCACAGGAATATCGTACAGAAAGTAGCACGTAAATATATAGGAAAGTTTTAATCTAAATCATCAATATTCTTTTTTAAAAAGCTTTTTATTATTATTAGATGCTTTTTATATGAAACTGACTTTGTCATCGTGTCTTTGTGTCATAAAGAAATTAGGTTTTTTAACAAAAGGGGAGTGTGAAACTTTTTCAAATTAATGAAATGGAGCAATGTTGAATGAAAAATGTAGTGCTTTTCCTAATCTTAGACAATATCATACGTTTATTCTCTACTAGCAAACCCGTGTGAAATTTTCGCACTTTATTTCTTTTTTTATTTACCTTAGAAATTTGAATATTATAAAATTCAGAATTATTCAAAGAAAGGATTCAAAATAAAATTCGTGGTTAACGATTCAGTTTTCGTTTTCATACAACTCGTTTTCTTGTAAGTTTGATTTAGTTAATTGAAGAATCAATGGCGTAGAGAAGTATTATTATTGAATATGTCTGTTTTTAAATCGTTTCAACAAAGTTGAAAAATGCTTGTGACTTTGATTTGTCTTTCTGTCTGTCTGACTGTCCACGCTTTGACACCTGTAAGTAATCATGGAATTCATAGAAACTAATATATGTTTTTTCAGTTCACTGTAAGATTTTCCTTATTAAAATTTGGTTAAAAACCAGCTTTTATTTACATACAAAGTCGCCAGAAAAATTCCAAAACACTGCTTTCATTGACAAGCATTTTATTAATTATATTTATATAAATTTCTATATTTCAGTTGAATAACTCACTTTTAGCAACATATATCCTAATGATGATAACCCATTAACTCCCAACGTCCTCATTTGAGGACAGCTAATAAAATAGCACGTATATTTTTGTGATTTTTTGGAATGATTTCTGATTTTTAATGACAGCGTGTAGCATCACTCTAAAGGATCCGTCAAAGTTTTATGTGCGTGTTATTAATAATAATTACATATTTTGGATAGTTATTTTATGATTTTTCATACATCGCATGTAATTTTCTTTTGTTGAATAATAACATATTTCATAAGTGGTCTTTGTTAGCGTATAATAGTAAATTAATCTGTAATCTCCAAGTTTTTCTATGTACAAGTTTTTTCACTAGAACGCTAAATGTCCTCCAGTGAGGATAGGCATTAAATTTAAAACTATAAGGAGAATTGTTTAATTTAATATATTTTACTGTCAGTTGTTTAAAATAATTTAGAAGTAAAATATTCATAAAAATATTTTTTTCAAAATTAATTCGGGCGTCAACGGGTTAATAGTAATTGTTAGAAGTTACGATAACAGCTGCTGATGCTCGCATGAAAAAATCCCTAAAAGCATTTAAACTATATTAGGGAGAGTAAATTCTAAATTTTAAACGTTAGATATTACTTTTTATACAAATATAGAATTATTAGTATTATGTATATAGAAATATTTTACATTATGATTTCTAGGATAATATTTTTGAATCCATAAAAAGCAGATATTTTTTTAAAAGTGACTTTTAATTTGTATACATACTCAGTTTAAATTAAAAAAGAATCTCTATAATCACTTAAATTATTTAAAGTTTCTTCCATTCATTTAATTATTCTCTTGCGTCGCTTCTCCAAAGTTTTTTATTATTATTATTATTATTATTATTTTTTTTTTTTTTTTTTTTTTGTATAAATCTTCATCAACCCATTTTCAGAATTTTTTTGTTAAAATATTTCTATGTTTATTTTTATTTTTTTATAACACTCGAATTCAAACACATGACAAAGCCTATTGCAGACAAGATATAAATGATGTAGTGCTTGACAATATGTATTGAAACAATAAATAAAATTATTATTTTTTTTATATGAGAACATATTACCTATTTAATAATACAAAACGCCTTAATAAAAGTACAGTTAAAAAAAATCATTTTACACTATGGAAATTTACTAGTAGTTAGTAATAGTTTCACATAAATTAAAAAATCTTTTACATAAAATCTTCAGATAAGTTATACTCAAACATTCACAACTAATTTAGTGTTGATAAGTTATACTCAAACATTCACAACTAATTTAGAGTTGATAAGTTATACTCAAACATTCACAACTAATTTAGTGTTCTTATATTAACATTGGTACATCAAGATAGCTTTTTTTTTTATTGTTCCATTGTAACACGGATATGTTAAATCTACATAGTTACATTATGCATCAAATAAACACACACAAATAAAGGGGCTTCTTTATGAAGCAATATACTTACGAATTTATATTTATTTAAAGAGGGAGTAACTTTTTATCTTCAGGAACTTGCTTGATTGTATGTTTATATGATTCAATAACTGCAACATAAATTTTCCTCTCACTCTCCTTAAAAAATGCATGCATTACTGAACCTTCAATTATTTTTTCAAACATCGTTCCAGATATTTCATACGAGGCATATTCCTTCAATTAAAATGGATTCAATCGGAAACTATGTTCAACGTATGCGGTTAAAAAGGTACGTGTTTTCGGAAGCATTAATTCACAAGACGATACTTCAGGAATTGTGAGATAGGCATATTATAACAACAGGAGCTGTTTAATTTCTGGATTACAGAATTTCTGCTTTTCCAAACAAGCGAAGGGATTTTGAAATGTCAATACTTTCTTGATATGTATTAGGGAAATGTATTTATTTACACAAAAATATATTTACGTAATTTTAAAAGAAACTTTATAAGATGCTTAAGAAAAACGGTTTTAGAAATAAGTAAAATTTAAAAATGTATAAGTAAATATCTTTTTAATTCCTATCTTTTATTCTTTTTTAAATTATATTATTGTATGTAACTCTATGTAAATACATATATATATATATTCAATAATTCTAATTTTCACAAACAAAAGTTCAAGTGACATTCATTAAATGTAATAAAAAATGTGTGTTTTAAATTATAAAATGAATTATACAATGCGTATTACAGTCCTGCATCGGGTCGGGAACCCGATTTTACCCGAACCCGAGCCCGACCTATGGGTCGGGTTTATTTTTTAAGAGTTGGGTCGATTTGAGAACATCTTTCAAAAAAAAAAAAAAAAAAAAAAAAAAAGAATGAAAGAAAGAAAGAAAATACAATTGTAAGCAAAAATTTGTAGTCTTAATTATAGCTCTATAAGTGATTTTAGACATGTGTCGGTGCTCCGTATTCGTATCCGTATCCGCACATATTCGCCTGAAAGAAAAGATCTGCAGTGTAAGCATGAAAATATATATATATATATATCTATACTAATAAAATCAGACTTTTGTCTGTAAATTTGTCAGAATCGAAAAATTTTGCGATATCTTCACGTTTCACACCCCATGAAAGCCGAAAATGACTTCAGAAAATTTTGCCTGTGTGTGTGTGTGTGTGTTATCGAGTCCGTATGTCGCTTTTTTTGTCCGGGCATCACTCGAGAACGGCTGGACGTAATTCAACGGCGCTGGGCAGGAATTTAGGTCTTCACCCAACATAAAATTATATCTATCAACTTTTCAGAAATTCCCCCCCCGTTCCCCCCTGGGGGGTAAAAAACTAAAACACGTTTGTCCGGGCATCACTCGAGAACGGCTGGACGGAATTCAACGGCGCTTGGCAGAAACTTAGGTCTTCACCCAACTTAAAATTATATCTATAGAAATTCTCAAAATTATGAATAGTGTTTAAATTGTGGGTAAAAAACGCCTGCGCATGCGCCATAAATATTTTTTCACTAAAACGCTTTGAATGGAAAAATAAAATATAAAAATAAATTTTTAAGTTAAAGACTTTTTTATTCGCGTGATTCGGACTACAAATTATGAAAAGATTGAAATGAAGTGTTGCCATCTAAGTTTCATACTTTAGTTAATTAAAAAAAATCTAATTGTCGTATCGAAAAACTGTTTACACCCCAGGATTCAGAAAAATCACCCCTTTCATTTAGTACTGAATTTGTAACGATTGGTCTGATACTAATTTATTTTTCCTTTTTTTACGTTTTTCCGTTGCCACATAAATTTCATACTTTAGTTATTTTTAAAAAATCTAATTGTTGCATCGAAAAACTGTTTGCACCCCTGGATTCAGAAAAATCGCCCCTTTCATTCGGTATCAAATTTATAAATATAGGTCTGATATTTCTAATTTATTTGACCCTTTTTCCGTTTTCAACCCAGATTCGATATGGAGCAGCTTTAGTATTGGATCCCTTTGGCAAAATTTGAAATTCGGCACCGAAGTAGCTCGGACGTTTCTCGCCAAGATCTTTAATTACACAATTGAGATAGCCAATTCAGTTCATTGCAAAAATGGCTTAAAATATTTAAAGTCACCAAAGGGTTCCCATACTAAAGCTCTGCTTTTTGTATTTATTTATTTATAATATTTTCTATTAAAGACTTCTGTGGTCACGAAATTTGGTGCGTAAATTGTTTTTATGCATCCGACACTTATTGTAGCTGGATTTCACGAAATTCGAAATCCCCCCCCCCAACCTTCTTGGAGTCGGCGGGCAATAAACATGTGTAAAAACATGTTTTACAGTTTGAATTCGCTTTGAATTATCTTAGAATGCCGAATTTGCGTGTGTGGATATTGATTAAGTGTATGGATTATGCATATTAGTGGGATTTTGAATCAAAGCGAGAACTTAGGTTATTAATAAAAATATAGGATTTTGACAACTCATTTAAGTTTAATGTCCAACGAAGCGGGCAAAGCCTGCTAGTATATATATATATATATATATATATATATATATATCCGTATAAATTTTCTTTTCTTCAACAAATCTAATACGGATCTTTTGCAGAAATTGTATGGCAATAATAAAGTACTGTAAATCTTTATTGACTATTATATATATATATATATATATATATATATATAGAAACCATGCATGGATCTACCCAAAGTTCAACGTTTTAGATGAAGTCGTACGCAATTGAAAAAAAAAAGAAAAAAAAAAGCGAACGCCAGCGATGGAAATTTTTTTTCTGAGTCTATTATACTAGGTCACGAAAATGGAACTTCTTTTTCTCGCCGTTTTACGAAAGTTGAATGATGACAGAAAGTATTTTTAATGTGTGTGTGTGTGTTTTTACTTTCCGACCACTATAGTGAGGAAAGTATTGTAATTATGCCAAAAATCCGAATTCGAGATTTTGATGTTTCTGTACGTTTCGAGGTCCCCTGAGTCCGTTTTCACTATTTTTACGATGATGTATGTATGTGTGTGTGTATGTGTGTATGTATGTATGTGTGTATGTATGTGTGTATGTATGTGTGTGTGTCTGTGAGTGAACACGCTAGCGTCTAAACGCTTTGTATGAATGAGCTGAAAGTCGGTGCGTATATTGTAAGTCACCATAGTACGAACCCTATAGATTTTGGTGAGTCTAGCACTTATAGTTTTTTTACAGGGACACAAAGAAAAATTCTTTATCATTATGCTCTATGGGACCAAGATCTGGAAAGTGCGATAGCATCTAAACGCCTTCTTCAATTGAGCAAAAAAATTATACACGTATTATAGATCACAGTTACTCAATATGTATAGAGTTTGGAGAATCTGGCACTTACAGTTTTTTTACAGGGGCACAAAGAAAAATTCTTTATCATTATGGCCTATGGGGCCAAATTTTTAAAAGTACGATAGCGTCTACACGCTTATTTAATCTGAACAAAAAATTTTTACACATGTTATAGGTCACAGTTGCACGAACTGTATAGATTTTGGTGAATTTAGTACTTACAGTTTTTTTAAAGGGACACAAAGAAAAATTCTTTATCATTATTGCCTGTGGGACCAAATTTTTATTTTCTTCTATATTCAACAGAAGAAAGTATTGGATTCGTAAAAATTTTCGACCTCGAGTTTTTGATGGACTTACACGTTTTGAGAGCTGTAGAACACGATTTGACCATTTTTAGAAAATGTCTGTCTGTTTGTCTGTCAGTCTCTGCGTGGGTGTGACAAGTTTTTGTGGAAACTGTATCTCAGGAACTACTTCACAGAATTTCATAGAAATTGGTATGTAGTTGCACCTTGACATAAATTAGTGCCTATCAACTTTTGGTAAAAATTGTCTTACTGGTTGTGTAGCCATGCCGCTTTTTCTAAATTTTTAACATGGTGGTATAGTACAAAATTTTGTATAAATGTGCATAAAAAAAATTATTTTTTGATAATCATTATGAAATTTACCAGAATTATTTATAATAGAGATAGTCAAGTGGGAAATAATTCTTGTATGTGTAGGAGCCTCGCCTATTCCCCCCTCGAGGTGAGTAAATTTTCATGATGTGTATCTTTTAAAAAAGCTCGCCAGTACCTTTAAAACGAATGGTTGAACCATAGATCTGCGATAATTTAAAATGAAGTTATCGATTTTTTTTAATGTAATATTGACAATAAAATTGACTTTTTTTGGATATTTAGTGTTATACTACTTCTCTAATATGGAAATCATCTGCATTATCATGGAAGATAATTTTTTCAAATAATAATTTTAATAAATAATTTTTACTGAGTGAATTTGTATAGGAAAATATAGAAGAAATCATGTGGTGGCCACAACATACTAGTTAAAAGTGCGATAGCATCTAAACGCCTTATTCAATTGAGCTGAAAATTTATATGAATATTATAAATCCCTGTTGCACTAACTATAAGCATTTTGGTGAATCTTGCATTTATAGGTCTTTTACAGGAACACAACGAAAATTCTTTATCATTATGATCTATGGGCTCAAAGTTCAGTAGCGTTAAATAAAACATCGTGTAATATATGGAGAAAAATACTCAAACACTATTATTGTTTTATCTCTTTTGTTTTTTAACAACTCCTCTTTCTTTACTTTATCTACAAAACTGTTAATTACTCAATGCAGGAGTGGTAGCACTCCAGATTTTTTTTATTATTATTATTTAGCGGTGGTAAGGAGTGAAAATCGTGAGTAGTTTGTTTTATTAATTTTCCTTATTATCTAATTTTGAGATTTACGCTATATTTTCCAGGACTGTTATCTATTATTATTATTTTGCTTTATTTGAACATTTATATTATTTTTTACTATCATTATATAATAAATAAATAAATAAATAAATAATAAAATAAAATAAAAATAAAATAAATTTTTTATCGTTTTGCGTTACTATTAGTGATAAAATTTTAGCCCGCAAATGGACTTTGCCAATACGAAATCAGGAGTCCACGACATGACATATATATATATATATACTAATTATATCAGAAATACAAAATAACCACACTTTTATGTTATGGAAATTTAAATTATTTCTCAATTTACATAAAGATACCTTTATTTTCAATGAATCCACGCTTTTATATTAACAAAATTTTGAATTTTCTTCCATCTACATTTTTACATACAGCAAATGCAGTGGAAATACTTGTTGTGATTAATTAAAAGAAAGAAAATGTAAAATAAACACATTTAGGAAGCGAATTCCGTCAAGGCAGATTATATTCTTTATCGTCTTCTCTAGAAAAAATAAACACTACACAAAAACTGCAACTGAAGGAAGCTAATTTGCGGATCGTGTGAATTTAAAGTAATCGTAAGAGAGCAGATGTTTAACTGAGAATCAGACACATGCTGCACAATTTTTATAGTAAATTAAACATCCACATCGAACGAAAGCAATAAAGGATAATACTTTTTTTTTCAGAAGACAGTCAAACCTCGTTAACGTGAACACTGTTAACGTGAATTACTTTTAACATAAACTGGTTTTAAAATCCCCATCAAAATAAAGTTTAGTTTATTTATATGAAGATTAGTTACTGATAACATGAACTACTGATAACATGAACACATTTTTTATCCCCTTTGAGTTTCACGTGAACGATGTTCGGATGTATAAGTATTAAACCATAAATTACTAACACTTAAATTGTAGCACATCTTTTTTTTCTGTGGAAGTTCACAACTCATATAAAAGGTTGAAAATTACTATTGATCCATTTTTCAGATTTTCACATTTTTATGTTAATACAGTTAATATTTACATTTTAAATTCATTTTTAAATAATATATCAACTGTGTGATAGTAAAAATTTACGTTATTTTATAATTTAAGAAAGTTTTGAATGATTTTTATATGAAATAGTAATCTTTATTTACTTTTTGTTTTTCGGACCGGATTCGGGTAAAAGAAATCGGGTTTCGGGTCGGGTTCTGGTCGGGTACGGGCTGCTAAAAATTCTTTAGTGCTGGTTCGGGTCGGATTTTGGGTTGATTCAAAATTCACTTTTCGGGTTCGTGTCAGGTAAACGCCGACCCATGCAGGATAATGAGTATCTTTCTATCTTATGAAAGGGAATAATCCTTTGTAATAACCTTCACAAATCGTGATGAAGGAGGGCAGCCATTCCAAACGTATAACGACGTTTCGTTTCCGAATAAATTATAATCAACTCACTGTAAAAAAAAAAAAAAAAAAAAAAAAAAAAAAAAACTGTTAAAAGTACAGGAAAAATCTGGCAGCTGGGGTGCCTGCATTTCTAGGTCAAATATACAGGACAAAACTGCACTTTTAACAAAATATCCTGTTAGATTTACAGGATTTCTGTGTATATTATACGTCAGTAATACAATTTTATGGTTTTAAACTGTATGTTTGACATAGAAATACTGGCACCCAAGCTGCCAGATTTTTCCTGTACTTTTAACAGGATTTTTTTTTTTTTTAGTGTAGCTATTTGTTTAAGCGTTAACTGAATAACATTCATCATCCAACCAACTCTTATTTAAATGTACGTATGTTTTTAAATATATATATATTGTTTGGATATGTCTCTTTGGTGAATTGTTAGACTAACTATTCTTCGTTCTCATTCTTTGCTATAATTTTACAAATTCGAAAATATCCGCAATCGATTTGTAAATATCAAAAACCTCTATGCACCTGTTTTGAACGATGTATCTCTATTTTTATTTTTTTGTCCCCCCCCCCTTCCCAATAATTTTAAAAATTCGAAAATATCCGCAATCGATTTGTAAGTATTTAAAACCTCTATGTACCAATTTTGAATGATCTGACTCTATTTTATTTTTTTTTTTGCCCTCCCCCCCTCCCGATCCTCATAATAACTTTACACTTTAGAAAATATCCCCATTCGAATTGCAGGCCTCTAAAACCTATCTGTACCAATTTTGAGCTGTCTAACTGTATTTCTATTTGTTTTTGCTCATAGCCCCCCTTAGCACCCCACCCCCTTCCCGCCCGTCCTAAAAATTTTTCAAATTCAAAAGTATCCGCAATCGATTTGTAAGTATCGAAAACCTTTTGTGTACCAATTTTGAATGATCTAACTCTATATTTATTTTTTTTGCCCCCCCCACCATCCCCTCCCCCTTCTCGCCCCTCCTAATAAATTTACACTTTCGAAAATATCCGTTTGATATTTTGAGTGAAATACCGTTTTGATCCCCCCCGCCCCCATTGGGGACCGAAATTCGAAAATTCGCTTCTTAGTGTATGCCTACGTCATAGAAGGAACATTGTCACAAAATTCCATGCTTCTAGGTCCAGGGGTTTTGTCTGGGCGATGATAGATCACCCCCTCAGAAAGAACGATTATATAGAGATATTTAGGATTACGCGAAATCACGTTTTACGCATGTGAAATCTCGTTCCCCCCCCGCCCCCCTTAGGGACCGAATTTGGAAAATACCAGAAATTAGTTTTTAGACATTTATATTAGCTATATTTTAAAGCAAAAATTTTATCGATATCTGTTTTCTTGTTTGAGATATGAAGGATTTTTTGAATTCACGTTTTGCCCCTCCCCCCCCCCCCATTTTGGTTGGGCGAATTTTCTAAAATCGCTTCTCAGAGGATGCCTACTTCATAGAAAGAATATTGTCACAAAATTTCATGCTTCTAGGTCCAGGGGTTTGGTCTGGGCGATGAGAGATCACCCCATCAGGAAGAACGATTATATATATATATATATACTAGCAGGCTTCGCCCACTTCGCTGGACCCTATTTTTAAATGAATCACTATTATTACTGAATTCTCAAAATTGCATTAATTTTTATCACGTGTAAAAAAAGAGAAACAATATCAGATTAGGAAAAATGTCGTACCGGGTTCTCACTGCCTTCGGAAAAAATTTCCAAAATGCTCTAACTCTTATTTCTTTTGTTTTCCCCCTTCGCCCCCCCTCCCGTCTATTCTAATATTTTTACAAATTCGAAAATATCCGCAATCGATTTGTTAATATCAAAAACCTCTATGCACCAGTTTTGAACGATCTATCTCTATTTTTATTTTTTCCCCACCACTCTCCCCCCCTTCCCAATAATTTAAAAAATTCGAAAATATCCGCAATCGATTTGTAAGTATCGAAAACCTCTATGTACCAATTTTGAATGATCTAACTCTATTTTATTTTATTTGCCCCTCTGCCCCCCCCCTCCCGTCCCTCCTAATAACGTCACACTTTCGAAAATATCCCCTTTCGACTTGCAGGCCTCTAAAACCAATCTGTAGCAATTTTGCACGGCCTAACAGCATTTCTATTTGTTTTTGACCGTAACCCTCCCTTACCGCCCCTCCTAATAATTTTACAAATTCAAAAATATCCGCATTCGATTTTAAGTATCGAAAACCTCTATATACCAAATTTGAACGATCTAACTCTATTTTTATTTTTTTGCCCCCCCCCCCCCCATCCCCTCCCCCCTTCTCGCCCCTCCTAATAACTTTACAATTTCGAAAATATCTCCATTCGACATGCAGGTCTTTAAAACCTATCTGTACCAATTTTGAATGCTCTAACTGTATTTCTATTTATTTTTGCCCATAGCCCCCCCCCCCCCCCCCCCTTACCGCTCCACCCCGTTCCCGCACCTCCTAATAATTTTACAAATTCGAAAATATCCGCAATCGATTTGTAAGTATCGAAAACCTCTATATACCAAATTTGAACGATCTAACTCATTTTTTTATTTTTTTGCCCCCCTCTCCCCTCCCCCTTCTCTCCCCTCCTAATAACTTTAAACTTTCGAAAATATCCCCATTAGGCTTGCAGGCTATTGAAACCTATCTGTACCAATTTTGAAATGCCTAACTGTATTTCTAATTGTTTTTGCCCCTGCTGCCCCTCCCCCCTGCTGCCCCACCTGGGGGCTGAATTTTTAAAATTCCAGAAATTAGTTTTTAGATATGTTTATTAGCTATATTTTATAGCAAAAATTTCACGTATATCTGTTTTTTTTTTGTTTGAGATATATAGGATAATGCGAAATCGCGTTTTACGCATGTGAAATCCCGTTTTGCCCCCCCCCCCGCCCCCCTTGGGGACCGAATTTCGAAAATTCCAGAAAATTTTTTTAAACATGTGTATTAGCTATAGTTTAAAGTAAGAATTTTACGGATATCTGTTTTTTTTGTTTGAGATATGAAGGATTTTTTGAGTTCACGTTTTGCTCCCCTCCCCTCCTTGGGGGGGAGCGAATTTTTTCAATTTTTTTTTTCGTAAACCATCCCTGACCTATAAGGAAAAAAAACAAAAAGAGAACGATCAAAATCGGTCAAGCCGTTTACGATTTTATTAAGGACATACAGACAAACATTCATTTATATACACTACTGGCCATTAAAATTGCCAAGATGGAATGATAATAACGGAATGAAATTTGTTGGACACATACATTATAGCAGGAAGAACAATTGTTTAAAATTTCAGGAAATTCGGAGTAATATGTACTAAGAAAACAGTACATATAGCAGCGACCTCTGTCTACAAAAATAGCACATATCTGCCTAGGCATTCAATCGAACAGCTATTGGATGACATGTACGGGTAGAGTACTTCATGAAGTTTTAACTCGATGCCACAATTCATCGATCAAAGTTACTGGCGAGTGGTGGGGGCCAGTCGCTTTTTAACGATTAAACAGTCATTTTCATTGGTGCGAGATCAGGAGAACGCGCTGGCCAGAGCAACAGTCGAACACATTCTGTATCAAAGAAGATCCGGACAAGGCTAACAATTTTCGGTCGTGCATTATCTTGCTTAAATATTGCATTACGGAGGCCTCGAATACAGGATAGAGGGGCGGGCCTTAACTCATCAAAAATTCAATGGCCGCTGTTCAGAGTGCCAGGAATACGAACATGAAGTAATCGAGATGTGTATCCAATGAGAACCCATAACACCATTGCAAATGATGGACAGTATGATGATGTGGAATCTCAGCTGGCAATGTGCATTATTCATAATGCCGTTAAGTGCGGATAAGGCAATCTTGATGCTGTAAAGAGGATTGCGATTTGTCTGAAAAGGGACTTCACGCCATTCCTGCGTCCAGGTTCATCGTTGATCACACATTAATGGCTCCCATATCAGTGATGCAGTTTTGAGGGTAATCAGAATTTTGGTAGCCGCATACTGAGTCACCACCTGGATTGATGGTATGTGGTACCATTGGATACACGTCCCGGTCACCTCTTGTTTTCATTCCCACACTCTGAATACCAGCCATTACATTTTTGACGAGTTAAGGCCCATCGCTCTGCCCTATGTTCAAGGCCTCCGAAGCGCAACATTTAAGCAGGACAATGCACGACCGCACGTTTTCCATATTGTCTGGACCTTCACTGATGCCGAATGTGTTCGACTGTTGCTCTGGCCAGCGCGTTCTCCTGATCTCGCACCAATGAAAATGACTGTTTAATCGTTGAAAAGCGACTGGCTCCTCACCACACACCAGTAACTTCGATCGATGAATTGTGGCATCGTGTTAAAACTTCATGAAGTGCTCTACCCGTACATGTCATCCAATCGCTATTCGATGCAATGCCTAGGCAGATATGTGCTGTTATTGCTCACAGATCTCGCTGCTTTATGTACTGTTTCCTCAGTACATATTACTCCAAATTTCCTGAAATTTTAATCAATTGTTCTTCCTACTATAATGTATGTGTCCAACAAATTTCATTCCGTTATTATCATTCCTTCTTGGTGCAGCAATTTT
Source organism: Salticus scenicus (assembly GCA_963930645.1). Classification (NCBI taxonomy): domain Eukaryota; kingdom Metazoa; phylum Arthropoda; class Arachnida; order Araneae; family Salticidae; genus Salticus; species Salticus scenicus. Next base: position 38,864 of record CAWVNO010000532.1, on the reverse strand, counting down.
AATAACCAGTAGTATATATATATATATACCCTAACAGCACAGTTAGGCTTAACTTATCCACAGTACATCTTAAGGGCGTTTCTGGGATGTCTTTTCATCCAGAAGACATCTTGAAGATATCCTGGGGAGGTGATGTGCTGTCTGGGATATACACTGATGGAAAAAAATCCCAACACCAGGAAGGAGCTGTGCTAGATAAACGAAATTTGGTAGGCCTGTTTATACATCTGAAAGATGACGTCGATTCAAATTTCGAACTACGCGTATAAGTGTGGCGCTAGTAGCGACACTATGAACATGCAAATGAGGTTTGCTTTAAATAAGCGCTGTAAGGTTCGTGATCGTTATTTACAGTTGAGATTTGACGTAGTGGGTTGATGTTAGTCAAGGATGCCTCTAAGAAGACGAAGAAGCCATTATCAACAGCTCACTGAGTTTGAACGAGGTCGTGTAGTAGGGCTACGAGATGGCGGGTTTTCTTTCCGCGATATTGCAGAAATACTTGGCAGGAATGTATCCACTGTGCATGAGTGTTGGCAGCAGTGGTCAAGGGAAGGTACTGCCTCAAGAAGACCGGGTTCCGGGCGGCCACGTGGCACTACTGTGAGGGAAGACAGCCGTGTTCGGCGCATGGCTGTGGCTAATCGTACTGCGTCTGCAGCTGAAATTCGAGCTGCAGTTGGCACCACAGTGACACAACGAACTGTTACAAATTGGTTACTTCAAGGACAGCTCCGAGCCAGACGCCCTGTAGCGTGCATTCCACTGACTCCAAACCACTGCCGTTTGCGACGTGAGTGGTGTCAAGCTAGAGCTCATTGGAGGACGGAGTGGAGATCTGTTGTGTTTTCTGATGAAAGCCGGTTCTGCCTTCTTCGCAGTGATAGCCGTGTGTTGGTTAGAAGGAGGCCAGGTGAACGCCTGCTAGCGACCTGTCTGCGGCCTAGACACACAGGGCCTACGGCGAGCAATTTCGTATGACAGCAGGAACACTCTCGTGGTTATCCCACTCACCCTGACTGCAAATTTGTACGTCAGTCTAGTGATACAACCTGTTGTGCTTCCATTCATGAACAGCATTCAAGGGGGTGTTTTCCAACAGGATAATGCTCGCCCTCATACCGCTGTTGTAACCCAACATGCTCTACAGAGTGTCGACATGTTGCCTTGGCCTGCTGGATCACCAGATCTTTCTCCAATCGAGCACGTATGGGACATCATTGGACGACAAGTCCAGCGTCATCCACAACCAGCATTAACCGTCCCTGCATTGACCGCCCAAGTGCAACAGGCGTGGAACTCCATCCCACAAACTGATATCCGACACCTGTACGACACAATGCATGCACTTTTGCATGCTTGCATTCAAAATTCTGGCGGTTACACCGGTTACTAATGTACCAACATTTCACATTTGAAATGGCTCTTCTCGCCAATGACTCCACCTGTGATCTTGAAACTTTAATCAATTAAATATGTTACCTAGACAAATGTATTGCTGAAATTTCATTACTGTACAATAATTTTTTCTTGGTGTTCGGATTCTTTTTTCCATCAGTGTTATATATGTTAAGTTTTTGAAGAAATGCATTGTAGAAGGTTGAATGGTTGAATGGGTTTAACGTCGCACTAGTGCTGCGCAGATGGGCAATTGGCGACGGTCTGGGACACACCCCTAGAGGTGGTCCGGAGACTTGCCATCACAGTTTTGATCCTCCACGGAAGGGATGGCTCTCCCGCTTCGGTGACCCCCAGAGGTATAATTTTTGCATTGTAGAAGGACGAGAGAAATATGAATCTATTAATTTTTTCCACGAGTAAATAAAACTTAGAAGGATTTAACTAAGTATTAAACTGCTTTAAGAAAGATTTGTGTAAAAACTGCATACATGTCAATATATGAACATTTGTAAAAAAAAATAAAAATGCGTATCCATTAACAGTAAATATTAATTGCGACCACGAATAGAAATTATTGAAAAACGTTTTTAAAAAAATTGTAAAATATACCTGGTGAAAAAAGAAAAAGATACACAAACACAAAAATGTAATTAAATAAAGATTTTACATAAAACGACGTTTTTTTAAGTTAAGAAATAAGAAGTTTCTTTTCATAAGTACGACAAATTCGTTTTCAATTTAATATTTTCTAAAAGAAACAGCAATTTTTTAAAAATCCAGGTGGATTGTTTTTATTTCCTTATTGCAGTTATCAGTTTTATGTGGAGGTCATTTTTACCCCATTAAACCAATTACGACATAAAGGTCAATTAATTTAATTAATTTAACTGATTTTTATCATGTTTCTTTCGCTGTATGACCTATATAAAAAATCTGGAAGAGTAATTCTTAAGATATGTATACGTAGAAAATATTCGTTTAATATATTATTTGTTCTCTACTTAATGACTTTAAAACCAATTAGAAAAAATAAGTATTATTTATTTTTATTTATTTATTTATTTATTTTATCTGGTTGTATTACGAAATATTATACGAAGAGAAGTGCTAACACTTTAAAGAGAAGAAAAGAAGAAGAAGAAGAAGAAGAAGAAAGTAAAAGATAATGGGAGTGTCATTCGAGACATGTCTTTCAAAGCCAAAACAAATTTCTAATCAACTAAATTAATATAAAAAGCAGTATTAATCAAATTCAAAACGAGTAAATGTCTGTGCCAGTATTTAAACAAATGTTTTTTGTACTAAAGTGATTTAAAAAAACATTACAGCGTATAGCTATTAGTAGTTAAGTGATATATATAATTTGGTTTATTTCAATAAATTTCAGATGCACGTAAAATAGTTAGAACAAATGCTTATATTTCCTGACTGGTTTAGACTATTTATTTTAAGGTTGTAGATTGCTGTTTTTAATTTTTTGCGTGAATATGTCTAAAACCGGCTTTACATTCGGTTGAAAATACAATGAATTATAAACAAAATAATACAAATTTATAAAACTTTTTTTTTTTTTTTTTTTTAAACAAACGTTTATATTTTCATGAATATAAGAGATAGCCTCACACAAATTAATCAAACGTTGTAGCAAGTAGGTGAAGAAAATTCTACAGTTACAGTCTATTCAGACCATTTATATATACAGGGTGTAGTCAAGAAAAAGAATAAGAATAAGAATTGTAACACGAATAAAGAATCAGTTTTCAAACGCAAACTTTATTGAGCATGCAAGAAAATTAAATTTATTGTTACTACCCACTCTCCCGCATTTCCTTGATGCTTGAAGTAAAAAGAAGCCATACATGAATAAATATTCAAATCCGAATTACTGATATACTTTAATTTAATTACAGACTTCCATGCAGAATAACGATAGAGATAAAAACCGAAATGGTTTAGTTTTTTTTTTTTTTTTTTTCTTTTGAAAAATATATATCGAGAGAGGCAATATACAAAAAGAAAAAAAAAAGGTCCTTGTTCCATCTTATTACGCGACTGTCTGTGTCTAGTTCGGATCGACTGGTGCCGCCTCCGCTCCGAATTCTTGAACAGTGGCATTGCATCTTACTATCAAAACTAGTGGCATCACCCCCGCATATATAATGATAGATGCCACAATTACACCAGTTTAATTAACATTAAATTTGCCAGTTCTATCAATACTGGGAAAAGAATTAATAAGCATATATAATTAATTAAATTTTGAAGAAAATAGTGAATTTTTTTTAAAGTTCTGATCATTTTTTCATATCATTCAAATTTTTGGCTATACTAAGCAAAACATCCTATACAATCGAACCTCGTTAACGTAAATCTCAAGGAGACTAAAGAAATTTGTTCATGTTGTGAGTAGTTCATGTTATAAATAACTAATCTTAGTATAACTAAAGCAATCTTCAATTTAACGGGGATTGGGGAAACAGTTCATGTTAAAAGTAATTCACGTTAACAGTGTTCACGTTAATGAGGTTCGACTGCATATGCATGTATTATATATGAATGAATAATTTATAAATGCACCAAAACATGATCTCCAGAGAAAGCAGTTCCATAAAGATCTATGACATACTTCTAATCAATCAATGTTAACAAACATGACAACACTCCCCACATTTGTTGAGAACCACGACAGTGAAGGCGAGAAAAAACAATCTTCGGATATGTACTTTTTCCATAAGAGTACTTTTCAGAATAACTTGATAATATCTTTGAAACAAATGGTTTCATTTTTAACAATTAAAAAAAGAAAGAAAAAATCCTTTTGAAAGATGTCGCCTGGAGTCACAAAATTGACTTACTTCCTACATCAAAGCTTACATTTTCTAAATTAAAATTTATATACATTGAGCATATGAACAGATTACTGCTTGGTTATTACATTTTCATGTAAATTACTTAAAACATGCATTGAAAACATGACAGAAAAATTTGACTTTCTTTCGACATTTCGTGATATACTTCTCTGAAATGAAAATCATCTGCATTCATCAAAGATTTTTTTTTTTTTTTTTTTTTTTTTTTTAATAAAAATTTTGCAGGAAAATAGAAGAGGATGTTTTGTGATAGCCACAAGAGATAATATTAATAATGCATATATGTACCTTAAAAACGTTTGAAAATCAGGCTAGACATAATTTGTGTAACTTTTTTATTGTGTGGGTTTTGCACTTTTTTTTTAATTAGAGAAATAAGGGAATCCAAATTTGCGTTTAATGGACTAGAAACGGAAATTAACATGAAACTTACAAATTTGCGATAATCTTCAGATGTAAGATTTCTGTTTGCCTGTTCTGGAGTACATAAACTGTACTAAAACTTTTGTTTACAGCACAAGAAGCATTGTTTGACATGAGTAATACGTGTGTTTAATATAATTGTCAAGAAGTCTAAATTGGATAGGTAAAATAAAATCAGTTTTTAGTTTTTACATAACTTTAATTTATATCAGTTTACATCTCTCCCATACCTTCTAGCTTTTACAAAACGGGTATGTATTGCTTTAAAGCAGTGGTTCGGAGTCACCATATGAGAGTATTTTTTTAGCACAGTTAAATATCATTTCCGTCAAGTTTTGACGTTCATCAGCAAGTTTCACTTTACTCTTTATTCGTTACTTTTTCTTTGCTGAAATAGGTTTAAAATTTTTGGTTCTTCTTGAATTCGCAGTTAGCAACACTACTCGGAAACTTAACGAACGATGCTGCAGAGAAACCAATATGCAGGAGTCACTTTAAATTTCTTTTTAGGCTCGAGTACGCAGTTACTGCTTTAGCGATACACTCGTGCCTGTTTTTCTTTTCACCTCATAATTAGCGTACTATTATTTTGAACTGAAACAATAATTTATATCAGTTTACCTCTCTCCAATACCTTCTAGCTTTTAAAAATGGGTATGTATTGCTTTAAAGCAGAGGTTCGGAGTCACCATATGAGAGTATTTTTTAGCACAGTTAAATATCATTTCCGTCAAGTTTAGACGTGCATCAGCAAGTTTCACTTTATTCTTTATTCGTTATTTTTTCTTTGCTGAAATAGATTTTTAAATTTATGGTTCTTCTTGAATTCGCAGTTAGTAACACTACTCGGAAACTTAACGAACGATGCTGCAGAGAAACCAATATGCAGGAGTCACTTTAAATTTCTAATTTGGCTCGAGTACGCAGTTACTGCTTTAATTATACGCTCGTGCCTGTTCTTTTTTTTTTTTTTCACCTCATAATGGACGTGCTATTATTGTAAACTGAGACAACTGCTGCAAGTTCATGTTGTTTATAGTATTTAGTTTTAAAAATATATATTGAATAAATTAATTAATATTTGATTTTAATTAGTTTACAAATAGATGTTTCAGAACAAAAAAATCCGGAAAACTTAAACATTTTGTTATATTTTTTTATTTATTATAGTTTTAATAAGGTATATGTCTAAGAGTGATTTTTGATCTTTATTCAGCAAATTTCAAACGAAGTTATGGGATGAACGTTGAAGGGTTTGTATATTGTACACTGTCGTAGATAACAGAGTTTTGATCTTCAATCTTCTGACTTTTACTGCCTCGAAGCAATGATTTCATTATGCACAGGAAAAAATAAAATGTAACAGATTTGAGACTATTGGTGATTTGGATGTAGACAACAAAGAGTTAGTTTTGTGATCTTGTAAATTTCATACACGTGAAGCAAATTTTTAATTAATTACACGGGAAGCAATTGCAAAAATTGATCGCGATTCGGTGAGTAATAGGAATTTTCAGATAGAACTCGAATTCAGATAAAACATACAGAAGCAGGAATGCAGTAAGTATTTCTGATAAATAAAATGGATCTAGTAAATATTTTCTTTAAAGAATAAAATACAGTTAGTTAAACAAGATATATATCTATTATCACTTTATAGTTATTATTATATATATTTTTTTTTATCCATAAAAAAAAAAAAAAAAAAAATCCTTAAGAAAATTTTAAAAGTCTCAGACAAATCTATAGAATAAAAGAAAAAATGTTGTATAAATAAAATAATAGATAAGTAAACAAATCATATTTCATAAAAAAATCTGAGTAATGTTCACATATTTAATATATATATATATATATATATATATCTTTGAGAACCTTATACTGCAGAAGTTGTTTTCCATGCATTTTACCCTTTTCTGTTCTCAAATTCCTTAGGCTTTCTCTTCTTACGACCTAAATACAATTCAGCAAGAAAAACGACAAACGATACAAAGTAACCACACATCAGGAATATGAATGCTGGAGCAACGTCTGTCAGAGTCAACTTTCTGTTAGCGGTATCGGATTCCGAGTTATACAAAACGTATTGGCGAGCCGCTAGCAGATAATCACGTAAATATTTGAAGTAAAGACCTGAAGCCATCATTCTATGCACAAATGTATCTATCATCTCTTTGCAATAGAAACCTCGTCGGATTGACATTGCAGGAAAACTTTCGAAAAAATGATCTTCTGAAATAAAGTATTCTCCATCGAAAATTTCTGCAGTGTATGTATTTAAGAAAAAAGCAATATTTTTCTTCTTACTCTCTAGCAAAAAATTTGCAAAGATATTTCCGTAACTCAAACTATTGTTCACGATGTCTCTCGCAATCAGTCTTAAACGTCTCTGCTCTGTATCCCATAAATATTCAACAATACCGTAATGTATGCGTGATATACAATGGAAATCTCCTTTCTCTACGGCTGAGCCCAAATCCGACAAATCTTTTACTTTATTAACTGGTGGAAATGAGAGGAAAGATAGAAACACTGAATCGTAAGATAGGCAAAGAATCATGGCACCGATCACCCATGAATATATGAGGATATTTTCTGCAAACGAGGATGGTATTATCAAGGCACTCTGCTTCATCAGTATCGCAAAAACGTGAAACAAAATATGGCTTCTATTATGTTTCCATTTCAAGAGGAAATGATGTATTACAATCATTGCCATTAATGTTGATAGGATTGTTATCCAAACCGACAGCGAAAATGTTTCAAAGATACCAAACACTCGTGGTTTGTATTCTGGTTTTCGAGTTACAAATGTGACATCAATCATTCTGTAGGGATAGCAGAAATCATGTACTTCTACACTATTTTCATCCATAACCATTTGTGTAATATCTATGTCAATTTCAAAACGTTTTCCTTTTCCCTGAAGATCTGAATATGTTCCGTTATGGTGTCTTCTGAAAATTATATCAACTCTATCAAACATGCTTGTGTATTGCTCGAGTGTGTCCTTCGCCCTTTCAATAATGCAAATTGTATTAATTTTTTTTATAGTAATCATGTGAAACCAAGTTTCGATTTTTCGATAGTCGATTTCTATGTAATCACGACATTAGCAATGGGTCTTTTGTCCCATTGTGACGTTTTTCGCTTTGTTATACTTTTGCAGTAATTTTTTTCAAAGTTATTTGAAAACAAATATTATTCATGGTTTCAGAAAGATAAACATTGTCCACTGTATTGAAAAACTCTTATTTACTCTAATTGGAAACGAAATTTATGGCTGTTGCAATTGTTATAGAAGTAAACTCTTTCTAAAAGCTAATATAGGATAATTCGAATTTTCTTTTTGAAAAAGCATTGAAATAAAATATTTGATTAAGTTCAGTACCTAGCTCAATTTGAAAATTGCATGTTGTTTGCTTACACGTATTTCCGATTTGAATAGAAATATTTAACCTATATTTATTTTAGAAACGAAAAAAAAATATATATAATTCTCTGAATTCATCAAAATTTGTTGTTATTAACCAAATTACGTTTTGCCATGCAGTAACTACGAAGTTAAATAAATAAAAATCTAATCATTTGAAATGGGTCTCTAAGTTACGAAGAAATGAAACAAAACCGAACAAATCATGCGCTTCGCATAGATTACAAACATTTTCCAATTCTACGTTACTTGTTGCACTTGAAATTTGAACGTACTGTGTTTACGTGATCAAACGACGGCCAGTGTGTTTTGTCTCGTCTTTGTTTCTTTTATATTCTGAAAAAGAAGTTCGCGTAGCACATATTATTAAAAAATAAAAAATAAAATACTTAACTGAAAATTGTTAAAAAAATACCTAACAAAATTATTTTCCATGATGAATGCAGTGTTGTGTAAGTTCATGAAAAAAAACTAGCTAGTTTCCTGTAACTGACTGTTAACTACTTACCTCTGTAAGCCTCATGTTGTACTCTGTGGTGCATGAGGAGATGTTGATAAATAATTAAAAATAAATAAATAAATAAATATAAATAAATAAATAAGCCAAAATTTTCATAATTTATAATATCTAATTAAAAATTTGTATTTAGAAAATAGACACATTTTTACATAATTTTATGAAATTGTAATAAATTATACACAAAGAAATTATCTAATTTAAAGAAAAGTATGTAAAACAAAAATTTGAAATTGCATCAGACAAAACATTTAAAGTTTTTTATTTTTAATGGCAAGAATAAGGTAGATGTATTAAGTGGAGTTGAGTGGGTTTTTAACGTCGCATTATAGCTACGCATTGGCCAGTTGACTCTCTCCTCTAGGGATGGTCCGTGTTAGATGCATCCAATTGAAGAAAAGATATATAAGTGGGTGGGGCATTTAATTCGGACCATATTGAAATATCGTCAGAGTTTATATATATCTTAACATAATCATACATAGTACACCTTATTGTAAAAATTTGTAAACGCAAATATATAATGGGGACTGAACAAAATCTTCCCGAGCTTTAAAAGAAAGTAAGTCAAATTTGTTATGAAAAAAAAAATAAAAATAATAATTATTTTTTTTTTTCTATGGTTAGAGCTTTAAAAAAAATTCTACTATTTATGATGTTGTAACAATTTTGTAAAGAAATTTTCGTCTCTTAGAAAAGAATGAAAGGGTGTTTCCTAATAAATGCACAAGATGTCTAAAAATATGGTATTAAATATTATATATTTTAATTTGACATTGATTAGGGAGATTCCCATATATTTAACACTTTCCAATAAGGTTGAAAAGTGTTAATGACTTTGGTTTGTCTGTCTGTCTGTCCGCGCTCTAACTCCCGTAAAATTTATGGAATATCTCGAAACTGATATATGTTATTCAAGTTCACCATCGGATGTTCCCATTTGAAAATGGAGTTTATACCTCTAATGGTTTGTGTACAGGGACCCTCGAAAATATTTCAAAGCATTGTGTTCTATGAGAGGCATTTCTATAAACCATATTTTTATACCCTTACTGAACAAAAATCTTAATGGAATTGAAATATGTTATAAAAGTTCACTATCGGATGCACAGTGTTGAAAATGAAGTTTATACCTCTACTGGTTTATGTACATGGACCTCCGAAAATATTTCAAAGCATTGTGTTCTATGAGAGGCATTTCTAAATACCATATTTTCATACCTTTACTGTACACAAATCTTAATGAAACTGAAATATGTTATTCAGGTTCACTATCGGATGTTTCCTGTATAAAATGGAGTAAATATCACCACTGATTTGTGTACAGGTACACACAAAAGTATTTCGAAGCATTGTGTTCTATGAGAGGCATTTCTATAAACCATATTTTCATACCCTTACTGTACAAACATCTTAATGAAATTGAAATATGTTATACAAGTTCACTATTGTATGTTCCCCATTGAAAATGGAGTTTATACCTCTACTGGTTTGTCTACAGGGACTCCCGAAAATATTTCAAAGCATTGTGTTCTATGAGAGGCATTTCTATAAACCATATTTTCATGTCCTTACTGTACACAAATCTTAATGAAACTGAAATATGTTATTCAAGCTCACTATCGGATGTTTCCTGTATAAAATAGAGTGCATATCACCACTAATTTGTGTACAGAGAAACAAAAAAGTATTTTAAAGCATTGTGTTCTGTGAGAGGCTTTTCTATAAACCATATTTTCATACCCTTACAGTACAAACATCTTAATGAAATTGAAATATGTTATACAAGTTCATTCTCGGATGTTCACTATTGAAAATGGAGTTTATACCTCTACTGGTTTGTGTCCAGGGACCCAGCTCCCCCAAAAAAAAGAAAAGAAATATATATATATATATTTCAAAGCATTGTGTTCTATGAAAGGCATGTCTATACATCATATTTTCATACCCTTACTGTACACAAATCTTAATAAAATTGAACTATGTTAATCAAGTTCACTATCGGATGTTTCCTGTATAAAATGGAGCAAATACCACCACTGATTTGTGTACAGGGACACACAAAATATTCCAAAGTAGTGCGTTCTATGAGAGATATTTCTAAAAAATAAATTTTAATAACTTTACTTTGTACGAAGATTTATGAAATTGAAAATGTTATTTATAAGCACAAAATAAAGTGCTTTGCATGCAACATAGCAAGATTATCATTAGATTTACAGGGTTACACAAAAATATTCAGTTATGTAAAGAGCTATTAATAAATATTTGCTAAAATTTTACTTTCGTTTACATTAAGCGTTTTTAACAGTTTCTAACATTTTTAACACTTCCCAACAAGGTTGAAAAGTGTTAATGACTTCGGTTTGTTTGTCTGTCTGTCTTTCTGCGCTATAACTTCCGTAGATATTATTATTATTATTATTATTATTATTATTATTATAATGCTGCAAAACTTATAAATAGTCCTATCGAATAAATCAGTAATTAATGATAAATATTATAAAAAGAATAATAATTCACTTTAAAATATTTTTTTTTATATTCTTTTAAATGTGTTTACAACTTCCCATTTTCTAGTTTCAAGAAATTCCATAAATATTTATGAGAATTTCAGCGACACTAATTGAAATCATATTAAAGACACTTAATGTAAACGATTCCGCCAAATTTTTATTAATATCTCTTAATGTAACTGAATATTTTTGCGTGGCTTTGTAAATCTAATAGACTATAATCTGTGGAAAGCATTCTTTTGCGCATGTGGATAACAGATTTCAATTTCATTAAGCTTTGTGCAAAGTAAAGTTTTAGCGTTCACTTAATTTTTTGGCAGACTGTATATTTATATTTCACGGTTCTCGAAAACGGTAGCTCGGACAGTCACGTGATTTAATACAAAGGTGCCCTCCGTAGTGTCATTGTGCACATCTAAGTCAGATTTTTCGAATTTTTGATTACTTTTCTTTTAATTAATAAAAATATGAAAATAAAACTTCACATTTCTATAATGATGCAGAATGGACAATCTTAGGAGAGATTTGATTGGTTTATTTGATTGTCATTGATTTGAGTGTATTTTACATTGAACTAGAGCTACGTTATGAGGAATTACGAGAGATTTGATTTTTTTTCATTGGTTTGAGTGTATTTTGCGTTGAACTAGAGCTACGTTCTGAGGATTTAAGAGAGATTTGATTGGTTTGTTTGATTTTCATTGATTTGAGTGTATTGTACGTTGAAGTAGAGCTACGGTATGAGGATTTAAGAGAGATTTGATTGGTTTGTTTGCTTTTCATTGATTTGAGTGTATTTTACGTTGAACTAGAGCTACGTTATGAGGAGTTACGAGAGATTTGATTGGTTTATTTGACTTTCAACAATTTGAGTGTTTTACATGTTGAAATAGAGCTACGTTATGAGGATTTAAGAGAGATTTGATTGGATTGTTTGATTTTCATTGATTTGAGTGTATTTCACGTTGAACTAGAGCTACATTATAAGGAATTACGAGAGATTTGATTGGTTTGTTTGATTTTCATAGATTTAAGTGTATTATACGTTGAACTAGAGCTACGTTTAGATTTTATTTAAAAATATTTGAATTTTTAATATTTTAATATTAAGCGACTTTTACTGAGAACAAATTACAATTGGCACCGCAGGCGCCCGAGAGCATGTTTTTTGGTAAAAATTTTCATGAATCTTTGGCCAGCTAGCTGGTGAAGCCAGCTAGTGAATAGTTAAATGAGGAAAAAAAAAAGTTCCCCTTGGGGCTATTATATGAAATGAAACTTCTCAAAAATGACAAAATTGAAAATTATGTTTTAACATAACTGGATTGATAAATTACTGTTAAAGGTTCCATGAAGTATATTCACGAAAATGTGACAGTTTTTCAAAATTTTAAACCAAATTTTTAACCAGAAAAATTTGTATATAAATAAAATTTGAAAAGTTTTTCATTCAAAATTTAATTTATTACTCGCTCTTACCCATAAAGTAGAGAAAGTATTGTTTTTGGGTCAAATTTTCGAACGCTAGTTTTTGTTATATTTACATGTTCTGAGGTCCCCTGAATACAAAAATCATGTTTTTAACAAATGGTCTGCGTGTGTGTCTGTGAGTGTGTCTCACTGTTATCAGCCTATTTCAAAACATATTATGGCAGAAAGTTCAAACTTGGTATTCTAAATGTGTATCATATAAGGATGCTACACTAAACTTTTCGTTAAGATCAAGCAAATGGTTCACGTACAGGCACACTCAAAAGTATTCAAATACAATACGTCTATGGGGGAAATTGCAGGTAAGTAGAGTTTAACTTCTGTAGACTGCACTAAACCAAATGAATCGAATATATATACTTTGTAATAGAGATAGTCATCAGGGAAAAAAATTGTGTATGAAGGAGCCTCGCCTCCCTCCTGAGGGGGGAAGCCCCCCCCCCTCGAGGGGAGTAAATTTTCATGATGGGTATCTTTCAAAAGAGCTCGCCAATACCTTTAAAACGAAAGGTTGAACCATCGATCTGCGATAATTTATAACAAAGTTATCGATTATTGTTTTTACTTAAAAAAAAAAAAAAAAAAAAAAAAAAAAAAAAAAAAAAACCTCAGAAAAACTCTCTTTTTTTTCAAATATTGAGAATAAAGTGGACTTTTTTGGATATTTGGTGTTATACTACTTCTCTAATATGGAAATCGTCTGCCTTATCATAAAAGATAATTTGTTTAAATAATAATTTTAATAAATTATTTTTAATTAACCGAATTAAAATCTATATAAATGTAGGTGCATGAATGACACAGGGGGTTGAGGGGGCAGTAGCCCCCCTCACACAGAAATAATTATCATATAAAACTCTTCCGAAGCCTAATTTGAATTGTTTAACAAAGGTTTACATGACAGTACGCGTTATCTTACCTCTTAATCTCCAACATGTATTTACAGTATTAAATTTCAGGATAAGAGAAAGTCGTGTGAGTGACACACCACTATATTTTTCACATAGAAAGTTGCAAATCGAGTAAATATTACTAGTAACTATAAATAAGAAAATAAAATGCATAGAGACACTGTTAAATACATAATCCTACATTTCACCCGAATATGGTTCCAATTTAGCTGCGACCAATGTTTCTGTGCGACATTTCATCATTTCGTTATAGCCATTTCTGCAGTAATTACAACTCAAGTCAAGAAACTAAGCACCAAAGTATGTGCTTCAGCTAAACCTGCCTATTTGGCACAATTCTTTTCGTGAAACGTTCAAGTATTATTTTTAACAGTGGATAAATCCTCTGTATACAAAGTATATGTAACAAAAACTATTTTTGAATATATTAATACTATGTTTATCATATCATATCATATATATATATATATATATATATATATATATATATAATACTACTACGTTATACTAATCACTGCTACAATTTATACAATAATTATTATAATGAATAATAATTAAAATCAAAATGATTTTTTTTCCAATAAGTTAATTTTGTTTAACAAATGCACTATTTGAAATAAAATAACTGTTTCGTTAGGAAATTGGTTCCAATTTAGCTTTAATCTATCAATTTTAGCCTTAATACATCTAGATGTCTGATTTTATACATACACATCTTACAATGAAATGGTTGTTTATTATTTTATCAATACATTGTAAATTTTAACATTACAGAGATGTAAAAACGTAGATGACACATCGCCCATGGTCACTGTTAGTTAAACATTAACACAAATTTAAACACAAATTATTTTATGGGTAAATTTGTAATCAGTATTACTCGTTTAAATATTCTTGTTACCATAAATTTCCATTAATGCGGAAAAAAAGAAAAATTACTTAATTTACTGTTAGGATAAGAAAATACTACGAATAAATTTGTTATATAAATAAATAAATATATTGTCACATTAAAAAAATTAAAATATGTATTTTTGGTATCGTACATTCGAGTCGAATCGCTGACTAACGCGAAAAAAAAAAAAAAAAATGAAATTAAAAAAGTGTGTTCTCCAAGTACCATTTCCTGCCATTTTTCATTCGTATAATAGAAGTATTGAAGCGAATTTGAATTGTTTAACATAGGTTTACATAACATCGTTATCTTACCTCTTAATCTCCAACCTGTATTTATAGTATTAAATTTCAGGATAAGAGAAAGTGGTGTGAGTGACACACCAGATTATTTTTCACATAGAAAATTGCAAATCGAGTAAATATTACTAGTAACTATAAATAAGAAAATAAAATGCATAGAGACACTGTTAAATACATAATCCTACATTTCACCAGAATATGGTTCCAATTTAGCTGCGACCAATGTTTCTGTGCGACATTTCATCATTTCGTTATAGCCATTTCTGCAGTAATTACAACTCAAGTCAAGAAACTAAGCACCAAAGTATGTGCTTCAGCTAAACCTGCCTATTTGGCACAATTCTTTTCGTGAAACGTTTCAGTATTATTTTTAACAGTGGATAAATCCTCTGTATACAAAGTATATGTAACAAAAACTATTTTTGAATATATTAATACTATGTTTATCATATCATATAATATATATATATGTATATATATATATATATATATATATATATATATATATATATATATATATTATACTACTACGTTATACTAATCACTGCTACAATTTATACAATAATTATTATAATGAATAATAATTAAAATCAAAATGATTTTTTTTTCCAATAAGTTAATTTTGTTTAACAAATGCACTATTAGAAATAAAATAACTGTTTCGTTAGGAAATTGGTTCCAATTTAGCTTTAATCTATCAATTTTAGCCTTAATACATCTAGATGTCTGATTTTATACATACACATCTTACAATGAAATGGTTGTTTAATATTTTATCAATACATTGTAAATTTTAACATTACAGAGATGTTAAAACGTAGATGATACATCGCCCATGGTCACTGTTAGTTAAACATTAACACAAATTTAAACACAAATTATTTTATGGGTAAATTTGTAATCAGTATTACTCGTTTAAATATTCTTGTTACCATAAATTTTCATTAATGCGGAAAAAAAGAAAAATTACTTAATTTACTGTTAGGATAAGAAAATACTACGAATAAATTTGTTATATAAATAAATAAATATATTGTCACATTAAAAAAATTAAAATATGTACTTTGGTATCGTACATTCGAGTCGAATCGCTGACCAACGCGAAAAAAAAATGAAATTAAAAAAGTGTGTTCTCCAAGTACCATTTCCTGCCATTTTTCATTCGTATAATAGAAGTATTGAAGCGGTTGATAAAAATGACATGATTTCATTCAAATATAAGTGTCCCATAAAATCAAATCGATGGTGCATGTATATATTTGGCATACAAATTCTAGGGAAATAATTAATGCATGGCTCTTTTATTGACAATATTGTAACCAGTTGGAGAGCAAACACATTTGGTTTCGCAACTTTTGAATGAATTGGATACTAGCCTTATCACAGTAAGCAAAAGGAAAATAGGTAGAACATACTCTGGACATTTCAAAAGACTCAGTGATAAACAAACTAGCTCATACGAACCACCAAAGTTAGTAATTATATAATTGTTCAAGCTTAAATATTTTAACTTTAAATGTTTAGTTTTCAATCATTTTTTTTTACTTTTAGGATCAAAGAACTGTGCATTACTGACCAATGTCCCTACTAAAAATGATCCGTAGAGATCAATAAAAAAAATTTGTACGTGGAAATGGCCAACGGATATCAATTGACATCCATAGAAATTAATATCCGTAGAGATCAATAAAAAAAAATTTGTACGTGGAATTGGCCAACGGATATCAATTGACATCCATAGAAATTAATATCCGTAGAGATCAATAAAAAAAAATTGTATGTGGAATTGGCCAACGGATATCAATTGACATCCATAGAAATCAATATCCGTAGAGATCAATAAAAATAAATTTGTACGTGGAAATGGCCAACGGATATCAATTGACATCCATAGAGATCAATATCCATAGAAATCAATAAAAAAAAATTTTATGTGGAAATGGGCAACGGATATCAATTGATATCCACAAAGATCAATATCCGTAGAGATCTATTGCTATCAGTAGTTCACATCAATAGATAAAACAAAAAATCTATAGATTATTAAATGAAGATCCACAGCATATTGCTCAATTAATCTTTTCAGACATCCATCAACCTACTAATATCAGCACACGTATAGGTCAATACATAACAAATTTGAGATAATAAATTTAAAATATAGAGAAACAAACTTTAATTTATAAGAAGTACACACTCATGTTTGTGAAAATTGCAACACCATAAAAGAATTGTCAGAAATTAATGAAATTTATTCCACATATTACTGCTAGTAGTACAAATAAACAATCACATGTACAAAACAAAAAAAAGGCTGAAATCAGTACTGTGTGTGTCCACTACGCCGAGCAATGAGAGCCTGTACACGTCGTGGCATTGAATCATACAGGTTATGAACGAAATCCTGGAGAATAGCATTCCAGATGACTTTGACTTGATGCTAAACTTCAATCATAACTTGATGCTAAACTTAACTTGATAACTTGAACCAATTTAACTTGATGCTAAACTTCAATCATGCATACTGTGTGCCCCCCACCAGTTGTTTGAGCAAGTCACCGACCAATGAAATCAGAGACATGCTCGATGAGTGACATATCCAGGGAATAAGCAGGCTATGGAAGAAGCTAACCCTGTTGTGCACTGAAGAAGGCTTGTGCAGTATGAGAAACATGCGCACGGGCATTATCCTGCTGAAATACAGCATCAGAAATGCGTCGAAGAAGGGGAAGGACCTCTGGCTTTGAAAATTCCCTTACGTGTAGCAATCACTGTTGAGGTGCATACAATGTGCACTAGATGGGATCGACAATTATATCCAATAGCTCACCACACCATGATGCTAGGCATTTGTGCAGCATGATGCTGGAACTAGATAACACACTGTGGGAACAGATGTTTCCCTCAGTAATGTTTGATGCACACTCTTCCATCATTGTACTCCAGATTGTAGCGAGATTCATCGGAGAAAACAATTTGTTGCCACTAGGCACGCCACGTGCTGTGTTACTGAGCCTTTTGAAGTTGGAGGCGTCCGTGATTCAGTAAGAGCAGAATCCTGTGTAGAGGAACCCTTGCATGGAATTGATGCTGCAGCAAATGGTGATGATCCATGGAGCTACACAAAAAAACACCTGTAACCGTACTTGAACATTGTAGTAACACACAAGAGGAAGCTGTATGGTCCATCACAGCCATGTGGATGGGGTGTCTGCCGTCTCGTCGTTCTATTGCGTGCCCTACTGCCAGGTTTTAGGCTTGTTTGATTCTCCTCTGTCCATTTCTTCCAAACACGCATCACTGTTGTTGCATTACACTGCATGCGGGCTGCGATTTCTCAATACGAAAATCCTCTCTCTCGCATACCAACAATGTGGCCTCGCACGAACTCCATTAATTGTTCGTATAGCATCTTCCTCTTTGATGTGGCATACTGACCATTAATGAAACGTTTACCGCCGACATAGGACGATAAACAGATTTCAATGCACCTTTACAGTCCTTTATGTACCTGGAACATGCGACTGATAAGGATTCAGATCTCGTTCCATGCATGCCCAATCGTTTTGTAATTCTAATCATTTGCATGACTCACCTTACTTTACATTTCCTGTAAGTTTGGTTCAATTTGCATAATCCCTTTATGGTGTTGCAATTTTCACAAACATGAGTGTAATTTTAATTCGCAATATTTTAAATAATAGCAGTTTACATATTATAAGTGAAATAATGATTTTTTTTTTTTTTTTCAAAAACGTATATATATATAAGCTAACTCAAAATACTCAAACTAATCAATCAATTAACTTTTTAGATCTTAAAATAATCATTGATGGTAATAAAATTTACACAGATATCTATGACAAATGGCAAGATTTTAGTTTTAAAGTAAAATTATTTACACATTTTAATTCCTGTTTGCATCTTTCAGTATTTAGAAACATCATCATCAACCATTTATTTCAAATTAATAATTTATGCTCTGCAAAGTTTAAAAACAAGAATATTAATAAACTGATCACAGCCACTGCTAAAATGGGTTTTCCTAAAAACTTTGTATTTTCTATCCTTAACCATTTTTTTTTTTTTTTTTTTTTTTTTTTTTTTTTTTTAATGTAAACATAAAAAATAAATAAATAAATAAAAATAAAAAAACTGTGTACACTTTTGTGTATATTAACAAAAAAATTATAAAATAATAAAAGACAATAAAAAAGGTAGTGGTTGGGTGGGCAGATGTTTGATTACAGAGGTGGGGTGGTGTTGTCAGGCTGGATGGTTGGGTGGGATTGTTAAATTAAAAAAAATAAAATAAAGCAGAAGGCTTGTTGCATTTACTTTGTATTACTATGCAAACTTTCTTTTTTCATTAAAATTTCAGTTTCTTCTTTCTTGAGTTGGCAACTATTCTTAAAATTCTAAACATGCTATTAAACACATTGTAATCAATCATTGTTGCTTCGAGGTCTCATTGTTATTCATCTGCTTTGAAATTCTGCTTTTTTAAATCCATATGACTCCTATTCTGGTCTTGGCTGGCTGGGGAAGTGTTGCCGGCCTGAAACTAGTTTAACCCCATAGTCAAGTCACAAGTCTTGCCGCCTGCTTCCTTCCTTCCTATCTTAAATTTCTTAAATTATTTTTTCATAAATTTTGATATAGTTTATGGTTTTAAGTTAAGATTTGTTGTGTTACTTTATTGATTCGTTTGTTTTCAGGCTGTTAACAAATCTGGTTTCTTTAAATTTATGTATTTAATCCCCTGAATTTTTTTTTTCATTTTTCTGAACTTCTCAAAGAAATTTTTAATCTTATTGGTCATTGGTGTTTCAGTGATCTTGTATCTGTTGCTTGGCTTTTACTATGCTTAATAGATAATCATTATTTTATATATATATATATATTTGGACAATGCAGGTCTTTTCTGCTACAAACTTGACTTTACTAAGCGCTTTTTTGTTTCTTCAAATGGGTCTTCTTGATTTTCTTTCTAAATAATCCTTTCATGAAATAATTCTATAAATAGAAAGAAAAAGTAAAATTAGATATTTAACATAGAAAATGCTACAATAGAAAATAAAATAACTGAAAAATAGAATATAATGGAGTATCACAGTGTAAATTGGGTAAAGAGTCAATTACGACCAAAATAACCATTCGTATGTCAATTTTTTTTTTAAATAGATATTTAAAAAAATAATCACACTTTTTTCCTATGGGAACAAAAAACTAAGATTTTTTGGATAATAGTAGTGCTGACTCTAGGCTAATTTGACATCCTGCAGTCCTTTTTCAACCCATTTTATCATCCAGCTGTCATTCTAAATGTTCAGAGGCCTTTAGGTACTTTTCTTCTTGACTTTTCAACCTTCTAGCAATAATTCTACAGCATTCCTGAAAGAACAAATGCATATAGAGTATATATATATGTATACAGTCATTCCCACTTAATTGGGTAATTTATAATCGAATACCCCGCTTATTCAAATAAAATTTGTTAGAACCAAAATCAATCTCATAAGATCAATGTTAAATTTCCCCATTAAAACAAATATTTGTCACATACTGTCCCCAGTTATTCAAATAAAATTTTAAGTCTTTCTTATTAAAAATGATTCTCAATCAAAAAATACCAGATTTCCTTTTCTAAAAGTAATTAAAAATTGTTCATTGTTGCTGCAAAAAGCAAAATTTGAAAACATCGAATGTGAAATACGGCATGATGAAAAAGTAATTAATGATTTTGAGAACAGTGAAATTCATTCAGATGGAGCTTGTGCAATTTAAAGAATTAGATGGAGATGAAATGACAGAAGATGGCAAAGAAACTTTCACATCTTCCTCGCAAGACAAAGATGAAAATGTAAGTAATGATGAGCTAATCTATCCAGTCCCACCTCTGAAACAAATGAGTCTTAATTCGCCGACATTTTAAGGCTTGTTTAGGTGACTATAATCTACTTTATAAATTAAAAAAAGAATTGTAGAAATGTTCAGCATCCGTGAAAACATAATTAATTATCGGAGCTTTCTCCAGAGAGGAAATAAATATTATACGAGTGAGTGATAGTGAATATTCTACTTCTTTATAAGCTCTGGAATCTAATTAGGTAAGATTTACTTTATACTTTTATCTATTTTCTTTAAAATCGAGCAAAAAAAAAAGCTTTTAAATATATAAATCTTTGAATATGAGATTACATAAGTTTTCACTTCCGGGCGACATTGTACGGCGAAATCCGAAAACTAATTTCTCAAAAATTTCCCTCAAAAGTCCCTTATTCTACATACACTTCAATGCACAAAAGGAACATTATATTCACCTAAAGAAACACACATTTAAAAATTCTTACTGTATATTTACAATAAAACTTACCAATAATTGCTAATTTTTGCGAAGCGCTAATAGAAATTTGTTCAACATTCAAAATTGTGCAAAACATAAAAATCATAAAATATGTGTTCACTTTTTTTTCACAAAAAACTGAAAATTCAGCAATAAAACTGAATTTCAATTGTTTATAAAATTTGTACATGTTATTTATTTCAAAAGTGAATAAAAAAATCCATTTTTAACTAAAAGATTTCTTACTAATGGCTTAAATTAATTTCTGGGAGGGTGCGAATATAGGCAATGAAAATAAAGTGTTATTTTTTTTAATTCCCATGAAAATACCTGTATCATTCTATATTTCATCTGAACAAGGCAAAATAATAATGAATTACACTTCAAATATGCCTATATGAACATTTTTACCATATGTTAGCAAATAATTTACTCGACATTGCAAATTTTTACAAACATAAAATTTTGAAAGCGTTTGTTTACATTTTTTGAAAATATACTGAAAATCCATGAATAAAACTAAATTTTAGATCTTGAAAATACAGTTATGTACTATTTATTTCAAAATTAAGCATTTGAATTCATCTTTATCAAAAATATTTCTTACTAATGGTTAAAAAATCAATATTTGCAAAACTACCGAATGTTGGCGATGAAAACCAAGCGTTATATTTCAGAAATTTCCAAAGAAATACCCATATTATTGCATATTTCATCTTAATAAGGTAAAACAATCATGATTCATACTTCAATTAAACCTAATTATGAATATTGTTAATATATTTTTGCAAGAAATCTGCCCAACATTCAAAATTATGCAAAACATAAATATCGTAAAATATCTGTTTACTTTTTTTCACAAAAAACTGAAAATTCATCAATAATACTGAATTTCAATAGTTTATACAACTTTTATATGTTAATTATTTCAAAAATAAGTAACAAAATCTATTTTTAACAAAAATAATTCTCACTAATGGCTAAAATTCATTTTTGCAATCTACCGAATACAGTCGAACCTTGTTAACGTGAACACGCTTAATGTGAATTACTTTTAACGTGAACTGTTTCCACAATCCCTGTCAACAGGAAGATTAGTTTTCGAATTACTTATAGTTATTAACCACTGACACCATGAACAGATCTGTTACCATCGTTGAGATTCACGTTAACAAGGTTCGACAATATTGGCGATGAAATCGAAGTGTCATTTTTTAAAATTTCCATGAAAATAACTTTATTGTTGCATATGTAATCTTAATGAGGCAAAACAATCATGATTCATACTTCAATTAAACCTAATTATGAATATTTTTAATATATTTTTTCAAGAAATCTGCTTAACATTCAAAATTATGCAAAACAAATATCGTAAAATATCTGTTTACTTTTTTTCACAAAAAACTGAAAATTCATCAATAATACTGAATTTCAATAGTTTGTACAACTTTTATATGTTAATTATTTTAAAAATAAGTAACAAAATCTATTTTTAACAAAAATAATTCTCACTAATGGCTCAAATTCATTTTTGCAAGATACCGAATACAGTCGAACCTCGTTAACGTGAACATGCTTAATGTGAATTACTTTTAACGTGAACTTTTTCCACAATCCCTGACAACAGGAAGATTAGTTTTCGAATTGCTTATAGTATTAACCACTGACAACATGAACAGATCTGTTACCACCATTGAGATTCACGTTACCAAGGTTCGACAATATTGGCGATGAAATCGAAGTGTCATTTTTTAAAATTTCCTTTAAAATTACTTTATTGTTGCATACGTAATCTTAATGAGGCAAAACAATCATGATTCATACTTCAATTAAACCTAATTATGAATATTTTTAATATATTTTTGCAAGAAATCTGCTGAACATTCAAAATTATGCAAAACATAAATATCGTAAAATATCTGTTTACTTTTTTTCACAAAAAACTGAAAATTCATCAATAATACTGAATTTCAATAGTTTATACAACTTTTATATGTTAATTATTTCAAAAATAAGTAACAAAATCTATTTTTAACAAAAATAATTCTCTCTAATGGCTCAAATTCATTTTTGCAAGCTACCGAATACAGTCGAACCTCGTTAACGTGAACACGCTTAATGTGAATTACTTTTAACGTGAACTGTTTCCACAATCCCTGTCAACAGGAAGATTAGTTTTTGAATTACTTATAGTTTTAACCACTGACAACATGAACAGATCTATTACCACCGTTGAGATTCACGTTAACAAGGTTCGACAATATTGGCGATGAAATGGAAGTGTCATTTTTTTAAATTTCCATGAAAATTACTTTATTATTGCATACGTAATCTTAATGAGGCAAAACAATCATGATTCATACTTCAATTAAACCTAATTATGAATATTTTTAATATATTTTTGCAAGAAATTTGCTCAACATTCAAAATTATGCAAAACATAAATATCGTAAAACATCTGTTTACTTTTTTTCACAAAAACTGAAAATTCATCAATAATACTGAATTTTAATAGTTTATACAACTTTTATATGTTACTTATTTCAAAAATGAGTAACAAAATCTATTTTTTACTAAAAGATTTCTTACTAATTGTTCAAATCAATTTCTGGAATGGAGCGAATATAGGCGATAAAAACGAAGTATTTTTTAATACTTCCATGAAAATCCCTTTTCTATTGCATATTTCATCTGAATATCATAGAGCATAATATCATAGATCATGAATATCATAGAGCATAAATTTTTCAATTTAAAAAATTCATAAATTATTTGGAATTTACAATTTACTTAAAATGGCAGAATAGGGTAAAATTGAGCATAAATGTCCATTTTGAGGATCATAAATATATCAGACAACTTCAAAAAACATTTATGATACTTGTTTGAACATAATTGACTACAAATATTCTAATAGGAAAATTTTGCAAGTTACTCATAATTTAAGATTTTATCAACATAGCAAAATGGGGGGGATATCCCATATAAATATGCATTTTGAGGATTGTTGAATTGGAAATTGTAGCATGAAAACAAAACTACAAAATTGATCCTAATAAAATAAATTAATAGATTAGAATACGATAAATGTATCAAAGTGTACGGTGGATAGCCTATTAGGTGGGGATTTCATTCTGTCTCTGTGTCAAGTGTTTGGTCAGATTCATTTCTCTTAACATAATAATCATGTTAAGAGAATGTCCTGTACTAGAAATTTATGAGAACATATATATGATGGGGAACTGAGCAGAGTTCACTTATGCTAACTAGTTTTAATTATAAAAATAAGTTGCACTGCTTTATCCTTTTTTTTTTTTTTTAAAGTATTTTAATAGTTGAAACGGTTATAGAAGAAAATTTTATTTTATTAGATTTATAATTATGTTGGTACTAAAATTAAAATAAAATTATTAGTTTTAAAACTAAGCAATTTAATTAGTTAAATATTGATTCTGGACAACATTTATGTCCACTGTTAAACAAAAATATCATTCGGTTTTACAGGAAAAGGAAAATTGAACCAATTATAGAAGATAAACTTGCTTTTATTATATTTATAACTGTAGTTACTTTTTATGTTTAATACTATTTTATAGAAAATAAAAGAGTTTTCTTTAAAGGTAAGGTGTTTTTCTATACTTTATAGATGGGATTTGTAAATTATAAATAATTTTTAACAAAATCCCGCTTATTCGCAAAAACCCAGTGGGTTTTTGTTGGTGGGCCCGCCCAGAAAAACCCGCCCGGGTTTTTCTGGGCTGGGTCCACTTTGCCAACCCTGCCATCAGCTATATAAAGATATCGTGATTTACGAAAATCAGCTTTTAAAGTATTGCAACCTTTATCAATTAGGCTAAACTAGCAAAGCCCCAGTTCGGGAACGAACCAAATTCCGAATGCGGGAAAAATTTCAAAATCAAACTTGAAATGCACATAACTCATCCTGATGCAGCCTACGTGCTTATAGATCAAAGTTTCTTAATGAAACCATTTTTTAATTCATGAAATCAATGAAGGTCAACGAAGGTTTCTCTCGCTTTGCTGGTCACTATATTTAAAGGAAACTCTTTTCTATACCGCTTTACAAACAAAAATAAAATTTAAAGAAATCATGAAATTGTTTTAAAGCAAGTTTTGGTTCCCTGCTGCCTTCGGCAGCGGTCCACTCCTTTGCAGACTCTCGGGTGTCTGTCCATATTGCCTGTGACGATAGCTTACCAGTCGGCTTCCATTTGGGTGCTTATCAGATGAAAGTTTCAAAACAGACTGCATCGAAAAATTTTTTATCAAAACAAATACATACATATATATATATATATTAATTTTGCAAAAAATACCACCTTTCTTAACAGTAACTTTTTTTTCTTTAATTAAAATATTCAAAACTATTATATACTACAATATTCAAAACTTATCAATATGCATTAGTCGATTTAATGTGGTAAGTCAAAACAAAAATTTAACAAACCCTATGTTTTAGGAAGTGCATCAGCCAAGATGTACTATGCCTAATGGTCCAGACCTTTTTTTTTAATCGGGCCCTTAACACAGAGCTTTTGTTCATTCACTAGTATATTGTGTATTTAAAAATAAGACTGCCATTCAGAATCGAAAAAGAAGAATTTATTATGTTCCAATAGAATTTCAATAATTTTGACTTTCTCGTGTGCTGTGCTTGTTGTGGCCTAAATCAAATTAATAAGTTTTTGTTAACTGTTTTATTTATGTAACTCTATTTCATGTACAATCTCATCACTACTAATAGAGTGAAGTTACTTTATGTTTTAGGCTGAAAAATTCATTTTACATATCTATACTAATATTTATAAATGCGAAAGATTGGATATGTATGTTTGTTACTCAATCATGTCACAACGGCTAAATGAATCTGTATAAAATCTGGTACAGAGATTGATAATAGTCTGGAATAGGACATAGGCTACTATTTATGCCAGAAATTTGATTAGATCTTTTAAAATTAATTAAAATATGAAAATAATAAACTGGTAATTGCCTTAATATAAGCCGTTTAAATTTTTAATTGTTGCCAAAAAAGTTTATGAGGCATTTTTATTTAATTATTTTTCCAACATAAAATGAAATATGCTTTCACACGAAAAAAAAAAAAAAAAAAAAAAAAAAAAAAAAAACTAAATGTTAAATTGAAAATGAGAAAATGACATCTTTATAACTTTAAAATAAAATAGTAATAATACAAATCTAACATGTTTCTTCTGAATTTTATTTCACAGCACTTTTTTATATACCTCAACTTTAATTTTTTTTTAGCACAGATGAATCCCGCTTGGCATAAAAGCTAATTCAGCATTATATTAAAGGTATTTATTGATAATTCTGGAGAATTTTTTTAATTTTGATGCTGAAGTAGATCGGCCATATTTCGCCAAGGACAACCACTTAAAGCCAAGTAGCGCATAAAAATATAACTAGATTATAAAATATTAAAAAAGAAAGAAAGAAAAGATAGAAAGAAATAGGAAAAATAATCGCATAAATTATAATTTGGTCTAAAACGGCGACAAAATTTCAAAAGTCGCCAAGGGGAGCTATATTAAGGCTGTACCATGATCAGGTTTACATATTAATTAATTTATTTATTTTTCTATATACCAACTACTATTAACTAAGCATGAAGTATATATAACCAAAAAATAAAATAATAATAATAATTATCTCATGCCATAGACGTAGCCGATCATACCATATTGTAATATTATATTTGGCTTGAAATTGCTGTCATTTTATGATTGATCGATTAATTCAAATAAATATAGGAAATAACTTGAAAGCAAATATTATATACATCACGTATAATGTTGTTCATATGTAACTGGGATTCAAATATAAAGGGGCTACTTCAAATTTATCGAAACTGTCATATATGATAAGCACCCAAATGAAAGCTCACGGGTAAGCCATTGTCGCAGGCAATAGAGACAGGCACTGGAGACTGCGAGGACAAACAAATCGCTGCCGAAGGTGCTGGGAACCCAAAGGGAGCTTTTGAGCGATTTCAGTATTTTTTTCTTTTTTCATAAAGCTATATAGAAAAGAGATTTCTTTAAATATAGTGACCAGCGAAAACGGGCAAAGCCTGCTAATTTGTTATGTATTTTTTAAACATTTCCACAAAAACACTTATGAAGCATCTTCTCAAACTGATTGGGTGAAACCCGGAGCAGATCATCCCTGCCGCCCCCACCTAGCTACGCCACTGACACCACATTTTTATTCTTACATTATTTTAGAACTTAATTCTAAAAATGAAAACTGTGGGCCCTGACAAATTATAATCCTATGCAATGACACAATCTATGTTTGGAATGTTTATCGCTTCTTGTCGTATGAGATTAAAATTACCCTACTACAAGGAACTCAGTGACAGAAAATTTTGTAGATGTCTGCAACAGGTTTTTAAAACTTCATAATCTGTCTGTGATATTTGCATGTAGTCAGGGGTGAAAATGGCTTACACTCAAAAAGCCTGAAAGATGATAGCAGCAATCTGGGGGGGGGGGGGGGAGGGGGGGGGCATTAACAACAGTGGTGATCTCGTGCAACAATACAATACATAATACAATTTTACTACAGAACAATTTAGTATACACAACTGTCAAATAATAAGATTAACCCATTCAATTAAATATTTTATAGCAATGTTTGACACAACACAATAAAAATAATTATAAATAATAAAAGTATTAGTTTTAGTTTTGATACAGAAATTTTTATAAGTGAATTTTGAAGTGGAGGAGAAGTTTTGGAGCAGTTTTTAATGAAATTAGCACTTTTCTACATTCCCGTAGAATCTCAGTAACAGGTAACAGGTAACAGGATACAGGTAACAAGTATAACGCTGCCTATAAAGGGAGATCTAGGCTCCTAGGTAAAGGTAGAAATTAAGAAATTTGGTTGGTGGCCAGTGGCCACTAGCCTTCATTTTTTTAGTGGCCACTAGCCACTTACTGATAAAAGTTAAAGTAAAATAAAATTTTCTTTTCTTTAATTTTTTTTATGTTCAGTCTCGACAAATCATTAAGAAAATAATTAAGGTAGTCAACTTTTTGAAACTCATCCACAATAATACATTTCTGATAAATTTAAATAAATGAAATAGGAATAGATTTACATAATTTACACTATGAATGTAAGAAAATACTATTCAATACAAAATTCATATGTTTAAAATGCTCTTTTGGTTATATTATTTTATAACAGAAAAATTCTGATTTTTTGCCTCTTCACTATCCTGAATGGTGTCGATTTTCTACTTAAAAAAAAAAAAAAAAAAAAAAAAAAAAAAAAAACATCTTTGATTCATGAAAATATATTAGTATATGTAAATAAAAAAAAATATTTTTTTAATAATACTTTTTTATTTTGCAAGTTTCTTTTTCCTTTTTTTTTTCTTGTTACAAATGAATTATAAATTAATTTTTCTTTAATAATAATGAATTTTTAATAATTTGCAATTATAATCCCCCTCTCTAACTGAATTTAGAGAGTGTGGCTGTAGTCGAGATTTCACAATGTAATTGTAGCTGTCACTTTTTAAAAAGTTAATCTTGACATATTTTAAAATTAGCAGCACTAATTCATCTTAAGGATAAACAAGATCTTAAGCTCAATCATTAAATGATAATTCAATAGAAAAAAAAAAAAAAGAAATCAATTTTAAGATATTATCAAATTTGTAATTTAATGGTCTGTAGTATGTAGTACATCAGTGTAACTCAGATTAGGCATAACAAATTACATATAATTGAAAAATAAAATAGTAAAAGAACAGAAAATATTTTACAATACATAAAATTGTATAATCAAAGTGCACAAAAAAATTAAAAAAAATTATTAACCTGTAAAACTAATAAAATATGAAATTAATTAATAATTAATGCAAAAAGTAGGACTTGTGCATGAAAAAGAAAATTGCATAATTTATTCTTTCTTAATATTAATTATATCTATTTTATTCTATTTCTTTATATTATTAAGATTCAATTATTAAATCCATGTTTTTAAATACAGTTGTTTTTAACTGTGGAAATCTTCTTATCCTAAAATGCGAATTCAACAAAAACAAGCCAGGTGCACATTTTTATTGAATAAAAGGGTTGAAATTTTCTTTCCCTTTTGTAAAAAAAAAAAAAAAAAAAAAAAAAAAAAAGAGGCTTTAAATGTGCGTTCTAACTTTCTTTTGAAGGACTTTTTTACTTTTTTTGGATGAATGTGAATAAATTTTGGACATTCGGAGACGGGGCTATTGAAGTGAAAATGCGTCGAATGACGTTTTTAATTTTTCTGCGAACGTAATACAATCGGAGTTTCAGCCGATTGATTATCTCACGAGCTTCTTTTTCGTCTCTTTCTCCCGAAAGTCGAAACTCTCATTTTGACATTTTTTTAAAATCAAAATCTAATACTTTTATAGAAAAATGGAAAAAAGTCGTACATTTTTTTAGTATATGAATAAGACTAACTGCCAATTCCCAGTGTTTACTGTTAAAATTGACTTCTGAAAATGTCTGTAAGTGGCGATGTTAAATTTGAGAAAGCCTGAATTCGAGGCGCACGGCGCGTTTACTGCGAAAACGCCGCCGCACGATCCAAGTTTGCATTGGAATGGGGTATTCTATAAAGAATGGGTAGAAGAATTTTAAGTGTTTACTATTAAAATTGACTTCTGAAATATGTTTGCAAGTGGCGAGGTTAGATTTTAGAACAGCATGAATTCTTTGCGCGGCACGTTTATCGCGGAAAAGCCGCCGCGCGATCCAAGTTTGCCTTGGAATGGGGTATATTTTATAAAGAATGGGTAGAAGAGAAGTGGCCACTGCAGTGGCGACCAAAGGCAATTTCTTTAGTTGCCACTTTTAAAAATCTAGTCGCCATGTGGCGAGTGGCGACCGCTAATTTCTAGCTTTACTCCTAGGTCGCCCTTGTTAAGCACTGTTTTGTGTGTTCCTACCAAGGCACCTATAGGGGGCTCTAGAGTTCCTAACAGAGAGCATCTAACACGTCATATATCGGTAATGCATTGTCGTGGGCGAAAAATGTCCGTAAATTGCAGACAATTTTTTATGACTGCAGACAAAAACAGTCTGAAAGTTGTGGACAATTTTTGATTATTAGTACAGACAAAGAGTGTCCGAAAGTTGCAGACTAATTTTTTTATTAGTGCAGACAAAAACTGTCTGCAAGCCGTTTTTCTGCGTCCACGACTATGTCGCCGTGTCACGGGGTTTCTGCCACTGGGACAAGAAAGATATTTTAAAATAACATTTGTCAAATAGTGTATTTTTAAATTGTTTTTAAATTTTTTGAATATTTTTCTCAGATAAATTAAACACAAAAAATTGAAAGAATAAGCTATAACTTGCAAAAGTAAATGCTAAGAATTGGGCGAGTATTTAAATTCAGATTACAGTCTACACCATAGATTAATTCAGATATTTTAAAATGGTACCCCTTTCGTAAATTTATAAAATAATTTGTGAAAAATCAAGTAAGTTTGTGAAAATTGATTACGCTTCCCCAAACAATTAACCAAAATTCACAAAGCAGTTTATTTAATTTTAAAATACATTTAAAGGCATCAAAACATAGCATTGGAAAGGGTTGCCAGAAGCTAAAGTTTAAAGAGGGCCACTGGATATTGTGCGCTGCCAAATTAGTCAAGAGTCAGGTCTAAGACCTTTTTTAATATATTTAATAAAATTTTGTTTTATAAAAAATAATGATCCTTTCACAAAATTTTTTAACATTTTTGAAAAGCAGTTTAAAACATTGCCTGTACTAGTTTCTACCAAATATTATTATATAGAGCAAATGCTAAGCTAAACGGCTTTACAATGTTTTTTTTTTCCTATAAATATATATTTTTTAAACTGTTCTAATAAATTACTGTTCCTGCTATCTTGTGTTTTGAACACTTTCAAGTTTCATTGTTTTAATTTATTGTGATATGTAAGTTTCTAGAATTTGTCCGTTTAAGAAATGTGCGTTTTTGGGAGAAGACTATATTTTAAAAAATACTGTTTGGTAGAAAAATTAAAACGATAATAATAAAACAGAAAATTTATTTATTTATTGTTAAAAACATACAGAATCAAATTTAAAACATTACTGTCATTACTACCATTAGATACAAGCACTAGAAAAATATGTTCGTAGAAATTAGTTTAATTTACAGTCGAACTCGAAACAGTGAATCGCAGTGTAGAAATAGTATATGGCAAAAGTAAGTTTTAACAATAAGTGCACTCTGAATTTAAAATGAAAACATTTTAAATTCAGATTCAAACATTTTATTCATGAACTTACCTTGATAATTAAGATGTTACCTATATGCAAGACCACGTTCTGCTTATCACGCGAGGCGGCATCCATCTTTAATTTTCTCCTTGATCTTGTAAACAAACAGCGTTCGTTGCCATATCTGTTTTTCAAAATACTGCAATCTGCTAAACAAAAAATAGATATATTCTTTCAAGTTGAGATTGAGTAGATTTTACTTCGTAAGTAAATTAAATAGAAGATAACTTGATAAACCAATTAATATTTGTATGAGGATATATTAAAAAATGTTTAACCAATATTAATAAAAAATCATATTACTTTCTTCTATATGTAATATAGAGAAAGTATTGGATTCGCGAAAATTTTCGACTTCCGTTTTTTGATGGATTTACACGTTTTGGGATTTCCAGAACACGAATTAATAGTTTTTAGAAAATGTCTGTCTGTCTGTATCATTTTTTTGTGGACGCTGTATCTCACGAACCAATTAATGAAATTTAACCAAACTTGGTATTTAGTTGCACCCTGACATGAACTGGCGCTGATTAGATTTGGGGATCAATAGCTCAACAGGTGGCGCTGTGATCGCATTTTATGCAAACTTTTAACATGGCAGTATAGGACAAAATTTCGTATAAATGTGCATAATGAGAGTTATTTTAAACTTGTGATTGTAAAATTAATATGAATTATTGATAATAGTAGTAGTTAACTAGGAAAAAAATTTTGTGCAGGTGGGGGCATTGGTCCCCCCCTGGGGGGGAAGTACCTCCCGGGGGAGAAAGTTTTCAAGATTGGTATCTTTCGAAAGGTCTTGTTGATAATAGTAGTAGTTAACTAAGAAAAAAATTTTGTGCATGTGGGGACATCGGTTCGCACCCCCCTGGAGGGGGGAAGTACCCCCTGGGGGGTAGAGTTTCAAGATGGGTGTCGTTCGAAAGGTCTCGTCAATACCTTTAAAACGAATGGTTGAACCATAAATCTGTGATAATTTAAAACAAAGTTATCGATTTTTCTTTACTTTTAACAAAAAAAAAAGAAAACTTCGAAAAAAATCGTATATATACTTAAATTTTTTAAAACGAAATATAATCAAACTTGGTATTTAGTTGGTCCCCGACATAAACTGGTGCTGATTGCATTTGGGGATCAATAGCTCAACAGGTGGCGCTGTGATCGCATTTTTTCCAAATTTTTTAACATGGCAGTAGGACAAAATTTCGTATAAATTAAAAGATGAGAGTTATTACTTTCTTCTATATGTAATATAGAGAAAGTATTGGTTTCGCGAAAATTTTCGACCTCCGTTCTTTGATGGATTTACATGTTTTGGGATGTCCAGAACACGAATTAATAGTTTTTAGAAAATGTCTTTCTGTCGCTGTCTGTATCATTTTTTTGTGGACGCTGTATCTCACGAACCAATGAATGAAATTTAAGCAAACTTCGTATTTAGTTGCACCCTGACTTGAACTGGTGCTGATTAGATTTGGGATCAATAGCTCAACAGGTGGCGCTGTGATCGCATTTTATGAAAATTTTTAACATGTCAGCATAGGACAAAATTTCGTATAAATGGGCATAATGAGAGTTATTTTAAACTTGTGATTGTAAAATTTGTATGAATTATTGATAATAGTAGTAGGTAACTAGGAAAAAAAATTTGTGCATGTGGGGGCATCGGTTCCCCCCCCGGGGAAGTAAATTTTCAAGATGGGTATCTTTCGAAATGTCTCGTTGATAATAGCAATATTTAACTGGGAAAAAAATTTTGTGCATGTGGGGACATCGGTTCCCCCCACTGGGGGGGGGGAAGTACCTCCCGGGGGGGCAAAGTTTCAAGATGGGTGTCTTTCGAAAGGTCTCGTCAATACCTTTAAAACGAATGGTTGAACCATAAATCTGTGATAATTTAAAACAAAGTTATCGATTTTTCTTACTTTTAACAAAAAAAAACTTAGAAAAAAAATCGTATATATGTATATATATATATTTAACGAAATTTAACCAAACTTGGTATTTAGTTGGTCCCCGACATAAACTGGTGCTGATTACATTTGGGGATCAAAAGCTCAACAGGTGGCGCTGTGATCGCATTTTATGCAAATTTTTAACATGGCAGCATAGGACAAAATTTCGTATAAATGTACATAATGAGAGTTATTTTTAACTTGTGATTGTAAAATTAATATGAATAATTGATAATAGTAGTAGTTAACTAGGAAAAAAAATTTGTGCATGTGGGGGCATCGGTTCCCCCCCCTGGGGGGAAGTACCCCCCGGGGAAGTAAATTTTCAAGATGGGTATCTTTCGAAAGGTCTCGTTGATAATAGTAATAGTTAACTGGGAAAATAATTTTGTGCATGCGGGGGCATCGGTTCCCCCCTCCACCGGGGAGGGGGGGAAGTACCCACCCGGGGGGGGGGGCAAAGTTTCAAGATGGGTATCTTTCGAAAGGTCTCGTCAATATCTTTAAAACGAATGGTTGAACCATAAATCTGTGATAATTTAAAACAAAGTTATCGATTTTTTTTACTTTTAACAAAAAAAAAACTTAGAAAAAAATCGCAATTTTTTTTTTAAACGAAATTTAACCAAACTTGGTATTTAGTTGGTCCCCGACATAAACTGGTGCTGATTATGTTTGGGGATCAATAGCTCAACAGGTGGCGCTGTGATAGCATTTTATCTAAATTTTTAACTTGGCAGCATAGGACAAAAATTCGTATAAATGTGCATAATAAGAGTTGTTTTAAACTTGTGATTGTAAAATTAATATGAATTATTGATAATAGTACTATGTAACTAGGTAAAAAATTTTCTGCATGGGGGGGCAATACCCCCCCCCCAGGGGGAGGTAAATTTTCACAATGGGTATCTTTCGAAAGATCAGGTTGATAATAGTAGTAGTTAACTAGGAAAAAAATTTTGTGCATGTGGGGGCATCGGTTCCCCCCCCCCCCACCGGGTGGGGACGTTCCCACCCAGGGGGGCAAAGTTTCAAGATGGGTATCTTTTGAAAGGTTTCGTCAATACCTTTAAAACGAATGGTTGAACCATAAATCTGTGATAATTTAAACCAAAGTTATCGATTTTTTTTACTTTTAACAAAACAAAACTTGGAAAAAATATCGCAATTTTTATTTTTTATTTTTTTAACGAAATTTAACCAAACTTGGTATTTAGTTTGTCCCCGACATTAACTGGTGCTGATTATGTTTGGGGATCAATAGCTCAACAGGTGGCGCTGTGATAGCATTTATCTAAATTTTTAACATGGCAGCATAGGACAAAAATTCGTATAAATGTGCATAATAAGAGTTGTTTTAAACTTGTGATTGTAAAATTAATATGAATTATTGATAATAGTAGTATGTAACTAGGAAAAAAATTTTCTGCATGGGGGGGCATCGGTTCCCCCCCTGGGGGGGAAGTACCCGCCGGGGGGGATAAATTTTCAAGATGGGTATCTTTCGAAAGGTCTCGTCAATACCTTTAAAACGAATGGTTGAACTATAAATCTGTGATAATTTAAAACAAAGTTATCGATTTTTTTTTACTTTTAACAACAACAAAAAAAAAAACAGAAAAAAAATCGTACTTTTTTTTTTTTTTTAATATTGTTACTGATTGAATATGTATAGGTAAATATAGAAGAAAGTCTTGTGGTGGCCACAACA
Organism: Salticus scenicus; assembly: GCA_963930645.1. Classification (NCBI taxonomy): domain Eukaryota; kingdom Metazoa; phylum Arthropoda; class Arachnida; order Araneae; family Salticidae; genus Salticus; species Salticus scenicus. The sequence goes on along the minus strand of CAWVNO010000532.1, from coordinate 3,758 downwards.
TACTAGTTTAATTCTGTTTTATAATAAAATGTCAATAAAATAAAATGGAATATTTTAAAATTTCGATCAAAACTTCGCATTTTATTCGAATATTGCAGTTTTGTTAACGTTATACCTGACACAGGGTAAAATTGTGTTTAAAAATACATAAAGAGGCTTAGTTACTGAAAAATCTTAATGAAACTTCTTGTTTTATTTGTTATCGTGGAAAGAAGCCGAAATATAAATTTTGTGTTTCTGAACCTGATTTCCCATTCCCCCCCAAAAGTGGGGGGGGGGCTGAGGAGCATGCAAATTTTTTTTTTTTTTTTTTTTTTTTTTTTGGAGGAATGCTTTGTTGCGTTTAAAACAATGCGTAGCACGTGATTCTGCATGCTTTGAAACGGGAGATACAGATTTTTAAACATTTTAAACTTTTTTTTTTCGGGACTTGGAAAAAGAAATGAACAAAATTTGCAGCTATCATTTTTTCTACTGATACCAATTGGGATCAATAGCCTACTGATCGAATTTCTACTGATGTATGTAAAGATCTATTGATATCGATTGAGGATATAATCAATAGGTTACAGACGTCAATAGCTTCTATTGATAGCGGTAGGGAAAGCCATAGAAATCTATTGATATCAATAGCCTACTGATCATATTTCTAATGATGTCAGTAAAGGTCTATTGATATCAGTTGAGGATATAATCAATAGGTTACAGATATCAATAGCTTCTATTGATAGCGATAGGGATATCCATAGAAATCAATTCATACCAATAGAACTCTATTGATGTCAATAAGTTTTTGTATTGATCTCTATGGACCATTTTTAGTAGGGGTTTATTTCCAAACGACGAAGGTGCTATGTATAGGAACATGTACACAAGTTAAAATCGAAAATTGTGACAAATATCTTTGTTTTAACAGGGATAGAAATTGTTTTGGCGTTTATCATTTGTAAATAATTGTAATTAAACCAAATTAACCCAAACCAAATCACAAAAAATCATTTTTGAAATTTTTTAAAATCATTCAATTTGTATCCTAATCTGCCCATGGTAGCATATTTGCTAATATTAAAAAAATATTTTGTTTCACGATTTTTAATCATGTTTGATTTATTTGACTTAAAAGAACACTGTTTCATCTAACAAAAAAAAAAATTTGTTTGGAAAATTTTTATAGTGGGCATTAGAGGGTTAAATTTAGATTTAATAACTATATTTATTGTATTAGTTTCTTTAATTTAACATAGATGGCGTTGTAATATTATATTTTCTATAGTTTTGTATTTTTGTTAGTTATCTAGCTAGAGATCTTGTGAATTTCATGCTAGTGATTGAGAGAATGTTGATCATTTTCTTTCCCTGTTCCATTTTATTTAATCAATTTTCTGCCTGATCCATATAATTTTTTGTCTGTTCCATATTGTTTTATGCATTTTATTTTATTCACATTGGTATTAGCCTTATATATGCTTTTTGTTAAACTGTCTGCGTGAGACGAGGGTTTTGATCAATTAAAAGCCTGCTTTAACCCCACACATATGTTTCAAATCATACGGGGTATGTTTTGACTGTTTGAATAATTTATTTTATGTTTTTGAAATAAGATTTACTAATGTTTTGGTTCACATTTTTTAATATTTAGTTAAGTTTATCTTAAGTTATTTTTGTTACATATTTTTAACTTTTGTATGACTGAAAACATATATTATAATATCATATATATATATATATATATATACGTGTGTGTGTGCATGTATGAATATGTATGTATATAATTATAATAGCAATAGTCAACTAAGTAAAAAGTGCATGTAGAGGAATCGCTTTAGTAAAAATTTTCATTATCCGTATATTTTAAAAGAACTCGTCAGTATTTTTAAAACTATTGGTTGAACCATAAATCTATGATAATTTAAAACAAAGTTATCAGCTTTTATTTATCATTTTAAACAAATAAAAAAATGAAAAATAAGAGAATAAATAATAATAATTATTATAAAAAGATAGGAAAAAGTGCATTTTCCAAGACATTTTTTAGTTTGCAAAAAATTGACTTTATTTGAGCATTTAGTATTGTACTCCTCTGCGGGGAAAATCGTTTACATTCATTGTGGAAAACTATTCTGTTAAGTGTTTATTTTAATAAATAATATGTGCTACGTGAATATTTATTGGAGAATGTAGAAGAAAGTTAAGTGTAGGCATTAGATTTATGTAAGCATTTAAACAATAAATTTAGAAATTCCTATTCAATCAGTGTAAACATTATTTTCCGTAATAACTCTATCCGTTCCCTACCCCTTCCATTACACACACACACACACAAAAAATGTTACTCAAGTGGAAAATTTCTACTTCCAAAATGACTATTACTATTATAAACAAAATTTATCTGTTTTACTGTATCTGGCCTCTGAATTATTTATCTGATTTACTGAAAATAGTCGTCACTGCGTACAGTAGCATATAATTCTTTCTTTTTAATACTTTTGCATTAAAAATTTTGGAAATAAACTAAAATTCAGTTTTTCAGTTGAGAAATCTATATATTAATAGGCAAGCATAAAATTTGTAGTCCCTTTTTAACATATTAATTATGGGAGTAGAGGGTTGAAAATGGTAAGCCGGAAAGGTACCATTCGAAAGGTATGGTTAGCCGGAAGGTGCGAATACAAATATTATTTTCTTACGATGTCAAGAAGGTATTTAAATATACTTTTATTTTTTAGGCATTTTCCCCCATTTTCCCCTTTCATACACGTATTCATTTACATTAAAAAATACCTAAAAGTGGAAAGTTGTTAAATCTGGCAATTTCATAAAACTCAAATAAAACCATAGACACAGTAATTTGTATAGCATCCTTATACGCAAGCGAAGTGATGACGTCACTGGCCGTCCGTGGAACCGCAAAAAAAAATTTCCTAAGGATTTGAGAAATTTATGAGAAATCATTTTTTTTATTTTCTAATTTATTTATTTTCTAATTTCTTTCTTTTTTGTTTTATGATTTATGTCAGCTGTAATTTAAAGAGATATTAGCCGTACGATAAATTTCATGTTTGTGTATTAATATGTAAATAATATATATTTTTTAATTTTGTAAACTTCAAATATTCTTTGTTATTTGTCTTTTGGCAACAAAAAGTGACTTTATTTATTTATTTAAATATTTGGTTCTTTTATCGTTTGACTGACAAAAAATTGTCTATTAAATGCTCATTAAAATCTGTTAAGAAAATGGCAAACTTAAAGTTTCGATTGTAAACATAAACATTTCATTTCAAATGGTGATATTTACACATAAAATATCAAACTAATACATAAGGAAAATGGTAAATATTCTATCATAATTTGAAGTTAAATTTGTTTTCAAATGTCTAAATAAAGTATCTGATATAAGATACTAATATGTTGCAGCGGAAGATATTTGATATCTGTCGTTCTTGGCGGAAAAAAAAATCGCCAAATTATCTGGCGAACATATTTAATTCCTTTAAAAAATCATGGTTATTTTAACAACGTATATTAAGAGAGCAATCAATAGTATGAAATAATATTTCATACAACAGATATTCCGAAAATATACATCTGGTATGCATATTTTCGTATTACATTTTTGATCGCCAAGTACAAAAAACGCCAAGGACGACATAGTTTTGAAATTAAAAATTAAAATTTTGTCAATTTGACAGCAAAATAACTTAATCTAGCACATGTACACGATAATTAATTTATAATTATATCCAAATATGGGGATT
>CAWVNO010000531.1:0-14000 GCA_963930645.1 Salticus scenicus | reverse complement strand
TGTCCAACTTGAACTGATTCAGTATTTCAAAAGTTATTCTTATGATAAATTTACAAGTGGTATCCTGATTTGAAATGACCGTACTTAAGATATTGGTCATTTTGTTAAAAATGGCAGATAAGATTCATTAATAAATACTTGATTGAGACTTTTATGTGGTCAATGTAAACATCAAAATTCAAGCAAATTATAGTCTTTACTAAGCTTTTTCAATGTGGATTTGAAATTTTCATGTAGCTGCCACTTGTTTTTCCATTATATGTACAAAAAAATCCAATTTATACATCTTTTACATTTATACGTGCTTTTAGTGAAGTCCTGATTCATTCCTATTCATAAAAATATCTTTGTTTATAAGTTACACAATATTAGTTATGTCTTTTCACTTTTCTAATACTTACAAAATTTCTTGACCGGTCATTATTATAACCATTCTAAATATAAATTTTGATGAGTATGTGAACTTTGATATCAATATCATGACTTCGGAGCTATTCACAATCTATTAACTAATTAAAAACAAATTGTTTAATGCTAATTTAAGTGATAATCATGTGGGATGTGAAGAAGTTATTCTTAAGAGAGGACAATACCTAATCTTGGCAACAGCTATGGCCTATGTTATGGGAAGATTTATTTTCATAATTACTCAGTACCAAATGTATTTTTTAAATTCCGTTTTCATTTTCAGAAAATTCACAACCATTAAATTGGTACTCATTTTCGAAGATATTGGTTTTATAAAAATTGTATATATTTTTTTAGTTCAAAAATGCGAATTTTCACACAAATTGCTTTTTTTAACCACAAAATGAAATACTAAAAATTTAAAAAATCAATTTTTGGAAAATGGGTACTAATTTAACGATTTTGAATTTTCTGAATATGAAAATGGTTTTTAAAAAATGCGCTTGCTAACGATAATCTGTTTCAAAATTTATTTTCAATTTCATTTTGAGCACTGAAAGAGTGCTTGACAGAAGTGCAGTAACTGGAATAAACTAAATTTAATAAATAATATCAGGGTTGGCAGGTTTTTGACGGTTTAAACCACAGTTTAAACTGCCGCATATTTTTAAGATTAATAAAACAAACATATAAAACAGTAATAAAAATTTGAGTTACTTCACCACAAAAAAAATTTCGAACGGCTTTCAATCTTTAGCACATAAAACTCACTGTTGATCCCAGTGGCAGAAAGTTTTGTAGCTGTCTGCAGCAGGCTTTTAAAATTTCATAATCTGTCTGCAAAATTTGTGTGTAATCAGGGGAGAAAATGGCTTACACTCAAAAAGCCTGAAAGCTGATTGAAGGGGGAGGGGGGGGGGCTTAACATCAGTAGGGATCTCGTGCAACAATACACGAATACAATTTTACTGCAGAACAATATAGTATAAACAATTGTGTGTATTCATTCATTTCATCTCATTCAATTATATATTTTATAGCAATGTTTGACACAACATAATATAAATAATTATAAATAATAAAAGTATTAGTTTTAGTTTTGATACAGAATTTTTTTTTTTTAAGTGAATTGTTATTCGAAAGTTGCAGACAAATTTTTTTATCAGTGCGGACAAAAACTGTCCACAAGCCGTTTTTCTGTGTCCGCGACTATGTCGCCGTGTCGCGGTGTTTCTGCCACTGGGCTGTTGATAATGATAAGCACATAATATTCAGTGGAAATAATGATGTTAAATATATAACTCGAATATTTTCTACATTTTTTTAAAATTACAGGCTTGCATGAAATTTTGTGCGGCAGTGGTCAGTATCCCGATATTAAAACCAAAAAAACATCACTGGATACCCCTAATTTGTAGCGCATGAATCAGAAAATGTATAAAAATCTGTACTGCAGCAGTCAGGATCCCGATAGAAAAAAAAAAAAAAAAAAAAAAAAATCACTGGATACCCCTAATTTGTAGCGCATGAATCAGAAAATGCATGAAAATCTGTACTGCATCAATTACTAACACGCATTTTTTTTCCCCCTAAATACTAATTCCATTTATTTAAAAATAATAATAAAATACACTTGAAAAACTAATTTTTAAATCTTAAAAACACGTTTAAAAAAATCATTCAGCTGAGACGCATTACGATAAACACACATGAGCTTTCGGCACAAAAAGAAAAACAAAGTTCCGATACAAAAAGGTTACTATTAAAAAGTATCGATCTCGATATACTAAATCGGGATTAAATTACGTGATTTTGGTCAAAGCTGAGAAAAATGTACCTTTCTTTATCATTGGGGTTAAGTTTTCCAACTCCAGACAAAACATAGCGACATTCGTTTCATGCCGGGTATCGGTCTAAAAGACCACATTTTCCCATGGAAAATTGTTGAAATCCCTCTAATTAGAAAACAAAGCAAACTAGCTGACTAGTACTTTTTTCTTCACTGTTTGTTTTAAAACAAAAGAAACTATCTGATTTTGCATCACATATCAAATTTTGCTTGATTGCCATCTCATCTATTAAAGATGACGATAATTTTTCGAAGCTATTTAGATTGTTCGATTCTTCCATCAGTCTTTCTTTTATTAAATTAGTAACACCAAGTTCACCACTAAAGGGACCCAGGTATCTCTGCAATGTTGTTTTTGCTGGCTAAGTTAATTGCTTTTCACGAGCAAAATAATATCCTTTTGGTGAGCAGGAATTCCATTTTTTCAAGTGAGTAATGATGCTTGTTAGTCTCACAATAAGTGAGTTTTGTCTTTAATTTTTTTAATTCTGCACGCGATTTTTCTATTTGTGCATTTTGTTCCACAGTCTGCTTTTCAAAAGTCTCACTGCATCTTTTTCTCTACTTAAAACATTTCCAATGAAGCTTTTATTTCTTGGTGAACAGACTGAGGCATATTATCATAATCACAAACAGAGTCCGAAAAAATTTGGCTAGAACTGTCTGCAGACGAATCTTCACGCTTCCTTTCAATACATGGCTTTTGAAGGCACATATTTTCTACTTTCTCCCGCACTAAACTTCCTCTACTTTTATTATCTGCCGGTATTTTATATTTTGGGTAATTTTCAAACATACTTGGTCTTGCATTTTTATCCAATAGTCGACGATTTAATCCTTTTTTTAAAAAAAGCAGCTTTTCAAAAGTCTCATTTCATCTTCTTTTCTACTTAAAACATTTTCAATGAAGCTTTTATTTCTTGCATTGCTTTCTTGCTGAACAGACAGAGGCATATTATTAAAATCACAAAATGAGTCTGAAGAAATTTGGCTAGAACTGTCTGCAGACGAATCTTCACGCTTCCTTTCAATACATGGCTTTTGAAGACGCACATTTATCCAATAGTCGACGATTTAATCCTTTTTTTAAAAAAGCAATTCCTGATATAAGTATACCTATTGCTTATGATAGCAATCGCGACAACATAAACAACACACTGCGGATGAATACAGTGTAAACAATTAGCGACATTAGCGTAGTGTCTACAGCAAGCGCGAATGATCTACGCATCCGGATGTAGTACGCATGCGCTTCAAAGACCATGGACCATGGTATAAATTCGTATTCATGAGTACTTTAAATTTTTTCGCTTTAAATTTTTTTTATTTAGTGTGAATGACGATGAAATAGAATATCTATAACTAAAAAATATTTCTTTTATTTTAAATGTTTTCTAAATACTTTTTTGATGAAATGGGAAATTTTAAAATTAAAAATATTTTCTTCATAGCAAAAATTTATTGACTGCATTCACGTTGGTCAGCCAACCAACGTGAGCAACTGAAGCCTTGCAAGCAAGAAGTAATAACCGCATCACGGCCTTTTTAGCCGAAGAAACACATGTAATTGGCGTAGTAATATAGTTCTATATTTAAAGCGATTTATATAAAAAACAAGAGTTTTCCTGGAAAAAACGGAAACGTTACTAGATTCAGAAAGATTTTATTAACAACATATATTAATTATATGAAAATCCTTCGAGCCGTTTTAGAGATATTTTTCACAATTTCAGTTCATTACTCCAATCGTTTTCCCATTTTGGCTTTAAATTGAGATTCAGATCTCAAAACATATTGCATGTAGAAATGTAAAATTTTCAGGATATTGTTTATTATATAAATGAATCAATGTATATGGATGCTTTTAATTGAAAAATCTGTATTAAAATACTTTTAATAATAATAAAAAAAATTCTATGGGAGATTATAAATAATAATAATAATTAAAGAATTATTTAATATAAAAATATAATTAAAAATGATTGCACTTATTAAAAATAAAAATGTTTAATATTTGTTTAATAGAACTATTTGAGCTTTTAATTGAAAAATCTATTTCTAAATACTTTTAATGTAAACATATTTTTTTCTTTGGGAAATTATAGAAAATAATCTGGTGTGTCACTCACACGACTTTCTCTTACCCTGAAATTTAATACTATAAATACAGCTTGCAGATTAATAGGTAAGATAACGAGTACTGTTATGTAAACCTATGTTAAACAATTCATATTAGGCTTCTGAAGAGTTTTATGTGATAATTAGTTCTGTGTGAGGGGGGCTACCGCCCCCCTCAAACCCCCGTTTCATTAATGCACCTACATTTATATAGAATTTAATTCGGTTATTAAAAAATAATTCTCTTTTTAAAAAATAAATTATTAAAATTATTATTAAAAAAATTATCTTTTATGATAAGGCAGACGATTTCCATATTAGAGAAGTAGTATAACACAAAATGTCTAAAAAAAAAGTCCATTTTATTCTCAATATTAAAAAAAAAAAAAAAAAAAAAAAGTACGATTTTTTTTCTAAGTTTTTTTTTTCGTTAAAAGTAAAAAAAAAATCGATAACTTTGCTTTAAATTATCGCAGATCTATGGTTCAACCATTCGTTTTAAAGGTATTGGCGAGCTCTTTTGAAAGATACCCATCATGAAAATTTACTCCCCTCGAGGGGGGACTTCCCCCCCAGGGGGGGGGAGGCGAGGCTCCTACACACACAATTTTTTTTCCCAGTTAACCATCTCTATTATAAAAAATATATATTCGTTTCTTTGGTTTAGTGCAGTCTATAGACGTTAAACTCTACTTTCCTGCAATTTCCCCCATAGACGTAATGTATTAGAATTCTCTTGATTGTCCCTGTACACGAACCATTTGCTTGATCTTAACAAAAAGCTTACTGTAGCGTCGCTATATGATACACATTTAGAATACCAAGTTTGAACTTTCTGCCATAATTTGTTCTTGAGATATGCTGATAACAGACAGACACACATACAGACACACACACAGACACACACACAGTCATACAGACGCACAGACACACACACAGACATACAGACACACAGACATACACACAGACCATTTGCTAAAAACATGATTTTCGTATTCAGGGGACCTCAAAACGGGTAAATATAACAAAATCTCGCGTTCGAAAATTTGACGCAAAAACAATACTTTCTCTACCTTATGGGTAAGAGAAAGTAAAAATATCTAAGGAATTATGTAATATAAAAATATAATTAAAAATTATTGCATTTATTAAAAATCAAAATGTTTAATGATAAAATTAATTTGTTTAATAGAACTATTTGAGCTTTTAATTGAAAAAATTATTTCTGAATACTATAAATTAAGTACTATATAATATTGTATTTTTTTTTCTTTTTTGCCTGTAAATAATTAATGATTAAAATAAATAAATAAATAAAAATAAAAAATCTAGAAAATTAATTTAACTAATATATATATACATACATATATATATGTATGTATATATATATACATATATGTATGTGTATGTATATTATATATATATATATAATTAAATAAAATTAGTTGAGATTGTTTAGTATTATTGTTTCGGCTTGTAATAGAAAAATCTTTATTAAAATACTTTTAATATTAAAATATAATCTTTTCTATGAACGAAAATAATAATAATAATAATAATAATAATAATAATAATAATAATAATAATAATAATAATAATAAAAGCTAGTTAAAAAAAATAATTCAATAAAATATTCTAATTAAAAATAAAATTTATTTATTAAAAATATATTTTTTTATAATTAAATTAGTTCAAATTACTTTATAATATTTTTCGTATATTTAATTAAAAGGCCTATTTCAGTAGTCGAGCGGCTCTGCTCTCCAAGTTGATAGATTGGTATTAGTGTTTGGGAATAAGGCCGATTGAGTACTCTAGGGTCCTAGGCTTGAAAGAGGGTGCCTTCCGTGGAGGTCTTTCTAAGGGTTCCTACCCCGTATTTACGCAAGTTTCTGGGAAAACCATGGAAAATTCCGGACGACTAGGTCGACGAGAGTTACCTGGGATGGAACCCAGCACCTCACGTCTACCAGCTTTGAGCGCAGATCCGCTCAAGCACTAGTGGGATCTGATTGGCTTCTTTTGCCGTGTTCGATCCAAGGTCCCACATTTCAACGTAGACGTTTGCAATTTTCCATGGTTTTCTCTGAAACTCGAGTTTATACAGACCAGGGATCATTAGAAATAACTCTCATTAAAGGCATTTCATCCAGGCTTAGGACCTGTATATCGTCAATAGGTTTTAACGCTTAAACCCCAACCACCAAAATATTTTTAATTAAAAACTTTTATTATTATTATTATTATTATTATATATATATAAAAAATAATAATTAAAAAATCATTTAATAATACATCCAAATTAAAAATAATTTAATTATTAAAAATGTAAAATTTTAATAATTAAATTAATTGAAATTGCTTAATACATATCTGCCATGTTTTTTAATTAATTCCAGAATGTTATTAGCCCCGTACTTTTATTCACACTATAATATTTGTAGAAAAAATTTCTTCGATATATAATTACGATTAAATATTAAGAAAATCACTCTAAAAATATTAAGGTGTAAAAAAGCGGCGGGACTAACAACATTCCGGAATAAATTTTAAAACTTGGCAGCTATGTAATACTACTGTTCGAGTTTTAAAATGAAACATCTAATTCAAAATGCTCTTAAACATAAAAATATTTTTTTCTATAACTGATTATAGAAATAAGGATCTAATTAAAATTGTTTTATTTAAAAAAAAAACTTTCAAAGAAAGAGTAAATTAATTATCTAAGGACTAAATGAATTAAGAAAAATATAAATTTTAATAATTAAATTTGTTGCGATTCCTTAATACAATTGTTTATTCTTTCATTAGAAAAAAATAAAATAAAATAAAATAAAACAGTTTTAATATTAAAAGATTTTATTTTCTGTGAATAATTATGAAAAAAAGCTAGTTAAGGATCTAATTAAAATTATTATATTTAAACCATCTAATATCAGACTAAATTAATTATCTAAAAACTAAATTAATTATAAAAAATATAAATTTTAATAATTAATATAGCTGAGATTGCTCAATACAACTGTTTCTGCTTTTAATAAAAAAATTTATTTTAAAACACTTTTAATATCAATAGATTTTATCTTCTATGAATAATTATTGAAAAAAAAAAAAAAAAAAAAAAGGCTAGTTAAAAATTATTTAATGAAATATTCAATTAAAAAACTAATTTATTTATTAAAAATGTATTTTTTTATAATTAAGTTAGATGAAATCGCTGAATACATTTATTTGGACTTTTATAATCAATAAGCCCAGCAGTTCTGCTGTCCACGTTGGTAGACAGGAAGTGTCGGGTTCGATCCCAGGTCATGGTTGTCGACCCTCATGTTCTCAGTCGGGGTTAACACTTAAACTACCATCACCAAATTATTTTTAATATAAAAAGTTATTTTAATCAGTAATTATAGAAAAAAAAATAATAATATATTATAATTAAAAACTTATTTAATTATCAAAAATATTTTTTAAATAGTGAATTTAGATCAGAGTATTTAATATTACTGTTTGAGCTTTTAACAGAAAAACAATTTCAAAATACTTTGTAATATAAAAAGGTATCTTTTGTTAGGATTATAGAACAAAGAATTAAAATTATATTATTTAAATAATATAATAAATTTCAGTGCCTCAAATTTATTTTTAAATTTATTTCCGTATAAAATATACCGACATTTCACATGGAGAAAAGATGTGTTACCTACATTCGCAGAAGTTGCGCAGAAGATCAGAATAGCGTTGCTTGTTCATAAACATGCGCCTGCTCTATTCAAAGCTGTTATTAAATTCAAAAGTTTATTCCAAATTATTTAGGTAACTTTTACTCACACCACTCCTTGAAACGTCAATTACTCGCCCCGAACCCGACAAGTGAATTTTGAATCAACCCGAACCCGCACTAAAGAATTTTCGGCAACCCGCACCCGACTCGAAACCCGATTGGATTGGATTTGGGAATAGGGCCGATTGATTACTGTAAGTCCTAGGCCTAAGGGGGAGTGTCCTCCGTGGGGTCTTTCTAAGGGGTCTTAGCCCGTATTTACTCTTGGCCTACCAGCGGCCGAGCATTTCTGCGCTCAAAGCTGGTAGACGCGAGGTGCCGGGTTCGATCCCAGGTAGCGCTCGTCGGCCTAGCCGTTCTGAGTTTTCTGCGGTTTCCTTCGAAACGTGTATATACGAGCTAAGACCCCTTAAAATGACCCCCCATGGAGGGCACTCCCCGTCAGGCCTAGGACCTATAGCAGTCAATCGACCATATTCTTAAAATTCAAATTAAAATTCCATATTTACGCAAAATTCAGAGAAAACCACGGAAAACTCCTAACAACTGTGCCGACGAGTGCGACATGGGATCGAACCTGGCACCTCATATCTAACAGTTTTCAGCGTAGAACCTCTCGGCCGCAACAAAACCCGAATCTAAATGAAAATTAACAGTTCCTCTACAAATCATGGGAAATATTTTTAATTTATAAAATAAAGTAAATTTAATTGTCACACTACTGTGTGTGTATATGGTAAATCTTCTTAAAAATATTTAAAAGTGTAATTACTAATACTGAGTTATAACTAAATTAAAAGTTTAAAAATCTGGAAAATGGATTAATAATATTTTTAACTATTTTTGTGTGTTGTGAAGTTCAAGTGTACTAGAATGGATTTCAAACTTAGTGTTTGTAGTTTTACTATTTAATTCTTATCACACACAGAATAATATCGAAACATTACAACATTAAAGGTGCCAACAAAACATCCACTAAACTCATCATAAATCTACATTCCTATAACTTAAAACATCTGCAAGAGAAACTAGTATGATGTGGCCACCACATGACTTTCTTCTATATAGTTTTACACAAAATTTATTCCATACAAATTATTTATTAAATTATCAAATTATTTTCCATTATAAATGCAGACGATTTTTATCTGCCAGCATTATATCACTAAATGCCGAAAGAAAGTTATTTCTTTTTGCAATTATCAGAAGAAATGCAATTTTTTCGTTAAAAGTTTAAAAAAAAAAAATCGATAACTTTGTTTTAAATTATCACAGATCTATAGTTCAAACATTCGTTTCAAAGGTATTGATGAGACCTTTCGAAACACACCCATATTGAAAATTTACTCCCCCCCCCCGGGGGGGGGGCAAGCGATGCTCCCACATGCACAATGTTTTTGCTAGTTAACTACTACTATTATCAATAATTCATATTAACTTTACAATCACAAGTTAAAAATAACTCTCATTATGCACATTTATACGAAATTTTGTCCTATACTGTCATGTTAAAAATTTAGAAGATATGCGATCACAGCGCCACCTGTTGAGCGATTGATCCCCAAATCTAATCAGCACCAGTTTATGTCAGGGTCCAACTAAATACCAAGTTCGGTTAAATTTCGTTCATTGGCTCGTGAGATACAGCGTGCACAAAATTCGTGATACACACAGACAGACTGACAGACAGACATTTTCTAAAAACTATCAAATCATGTTCAGGACATCCCAAAAGGTGTAAATCCATCTAAAACTGGAGTTCAAAAATTTTCACGAATCCAATACTTTCTCTATATATACATATAGAAGAAAGTAAAAATATTAATTATCAGTTTAAATTCACAATCTATTTTAGAAGGATGTTACTAATCGAAATAGATGAATCATACATATGGTACTGCAGGAGAAGTAGTCTGTTTTCAATGGCTTATATTCTAAACTAGCAAGCTTTGACAGCTTCGCTGGTCATTATATTGAAATGAATAATAATTATTATTATTCATTTCAATAATATTCATTCACTAATTATTCATTTCATAATAATATTCAAGTATACCTTTAAAAATTCTGATGGTGGCAAATTCGCAACCCGGTGTGGTCACCCAATCTTCTCCCTTTAAGAAATTTACTCATAATCAGAATTGGGGATATTGAATTATTAAAATATCAAAGCGCCCTCTGGCGTCAGATATTCGCAACATATACTCTTCAATTCCAATTCAAATAACTTTTAAAATGATACATTACTTATGAAATTATGTGAACTACAAGCTGAGATACAAAGGTAATATAAACATTTTTATAAAAAGATTTGTGTCTGACTTATCCGTGGTTTTCTCCGAAACTTGCGTAACTCCGGGCTATATAATGTTAAAAATCCTTAATACGAAATGTGAGCGGAAATTCGAATTTGGAATTCAGCAATATATAAAAGAGTAAAAGTGTTCTGGGTTTTCCATCGTTTTCTCCGAAACTCCCGTTCCTTTTCTACATTTTTATCCCTTTGTCCCCCACCTTTCCGTCCCTTCTAATAAATTTACACTTGAAAATATCCGCAATCGATTTATCTTGCCTTAAAATCTAATAATACCAATTTCAAACGCTGTAACCCCCCCCCCTCCCCTTTAAGCCCTTCCTGATAATTCTACGATTCCAAAAACATTCACAATCGAATTATCGGGCGTTAAAACCAAATATTACGAAATTTCAACGGCTTATCACAATTTAAAATACTACAAAACATAAAGGAAAACTTAATCTTACATTAACTCAAATATATGTACTTTTGTAAAAGTTATAATTTTATTAATAAGAATATCTAATAAATAAATCTGAATATGCTCCAGATTCGATGATTTTAATAGTTTATAATAATGATTGCAAAAAGGATTGTGCACCATCATTGTATTTATGTAATTATTAATAGAATTTTGGTTATGTTAATATACTATAACATATTTTAAATGATTATTGCATAGTAAAATATTTAATCTTTTTGGCGAGAAAAATTCAACAACAAATAGATTGTTTTGAAATAATGATCATTAAATCGAATGTGCATTGCTAAGGGAATTATGATGATCTTTTGCAGGATATATCCATTGACGCAGCGATTGCCATGCTTTTAATTATAGCGGTCGGAAAAGCTACCCTCCGATGAACAGGTGTGCATAGATTTAAGAATTCGGTCGCAAATGCTACGATTTTAACCCCGGTCGCATTTGTTCCGGTCGCAAGTGCGACGTAACCCCTAGATACAGGGTTTTTTCTCTTTGACTACAATTACGATTTCCCGCCTGCCTTGCATTAATTTTACAAAAATAAATTAATTTATAAACTTACACCTGCCAACATTCTAACTAATATTTCGTAGTCCTGTAGACCCTGCCTTTCTTTCCACGCCAGTCTTTCTCTTAGAGATTTTTTTATTATTATTATTATTATTTAATCCTAATCTTGTAAAATATTACTCTAAAATTTAATGGTGTGACTATGGGGGCGGTACAAATAATAGTACTGTTTATTAATTAGAATGTTGGCATTTATGGATACTCACACTAAACACAAAACGTATATTAGAAAACAAACTAGAACACGCAACACAAAAATAAAACTAAAATTTTACCAGTAGATTCAGACTTTCTGTTATGTGTGATAGGTGATACAAATGATAACACATGACGGCCAGAGTTCTCACAAAGGGAGATTTGAATACCACAAATTTTATACAGTAATTTATTTACATAGATATCAATAAATATAAACTATTAGTCAAATCTAAAGTTAATACGCATGAACAGTGTTATCCCTTTGTTAGAATGCTGATGACAGTTCTTACTTAGAGCTAATAAAAAATTAAATATCGCTAATACTGGAAAAAATAATGATAGGAATGAGAAGTAAATTTGAAAACCATTGTGTTTAACGAAGTACATTTAAGGCAAAATTAATCAAGGTTTACATTCATGTTTTTTTTTTTTTTTTTTATAGTATGGATAAGTTAATAAAATACGAAAATATGTTTTATAATCAAAAAGATACTTTGAATTTGGTGGGGATATTTCATGTTCACGCATGATAAGGAAATGGAATTTAAATGTAACGAGTAGAACATATAAAATCTGTCACACTCATTAAACATTATCATCATTAAACATTGACAGCATATATTCGATATTGCCTGATCTGGCGGATTTTTTATTCAATAATCACCAATAATTTTGAGAACTGACTATTTGATAAACACAATACGCAAGCGAAGTGATGACGTCACTGGCCGTTTGTGGATGCAAGAAAAAGTTTTCCTATGTTAATCGCCCATTGGATTTTTTGTAAGAATTTATTAAAAATCGAGGAAAATTATTTCCCGATTTTAATCCTCATATTTAGGTATAGGGTATGTATT
Source organism: Salticus scenicus (assembly GCA_963930645.1). NCBI lineage: Eukaryota > Metazoa > Arthropoda > Arachnida > Araneae > Salticidae > Salticus > Salticus scenicus. Next base: position 1,439 of record CAWVNO010000531.1, on the reverse strand, counting down.
AGTTATCATGTGCATGCGTTAGATTAAGTTGTTTTTGTTGTAAAATAGATAAAATTTGAATTTTAAATTTCAAAACTCTAGGGAAAAAAAAATGGCAAACTTTCATATTCGATTGAAAACATGAACATTTCATTTCAAAGGATGATATTTACACAATAAATATCTAACTAATATAATAATTAAAAGGAAAATGATAAATATTCTATCATAATTTGAAGTCAAATTTGTTTTCAAATGTCTAAATAAAGTATCTGATATAAGATACTAATATGTTGCAGCGGAATAGATTTGATATCGGTCATCCTTGGCAGAGAAAAAATATCGCCAAATTATCTGCCGAACATAATTTAATTCCTTTCATAGATCATGGTTATTTTAACAACTTATACTGTGAGAGTAATGAAAAATATGAAACAATATTTCGTACAATACATATTACGAAAATATACAACTGGCATGTATATTTTCGTATTACGTTTTTAATCGCCAAATACAAAAACGCCAAGGACAACAGAGTTTTGAAATTTAAAATTAAAATTTTGTCAATTTGACAGCAAAATAACTCAATCTAACACATGCACATGATAACCAATACATATATATATACCCAAATATGGGGATTAAAATCGGGAAATAATTTTCCTCGATTTTAATAATTTTTTACAAAAAATGCAATGGGCGATTAACATAGGAAATCATTTTTTTTGCATCCACGGACGGTCAGTGACGTCACACTTCGCTTGCGTATAGGTTATCCATCTCTGAAGTGATTTGGCAAACGTTACAATTAAAAATTATTGGGGATTATTGAATAGAAAATCCGCCGTATCTGGCAACACTGTATATAACTCTACAAAAATTTCAAAGAAACTTAGAAATTGTAATCTTTTCCGGGCTGATTTAATCGAAATAACTTTCAAAAAAAAAAAAAAAAAAGTCAAAATTGATACTGCTATTTAAAAAATTGAATTTGGTGCAAGTTTTAATACGTATATAAACCCTAAGCAAAAACTAAGTATGTCACTATAAACTAGATGCTATGCTACCCCATAGAATAATAATAAGGAAGAAGGAGCATGCCAATACTCTAATGCTTACAAACCCCTTCTAGTGAAATGCCAGCGAAAGCTACTTTTGCTCCTCTCAACTTTGAAGTAGGTCACTCATCCTCAGCGTGTTTATCGCTGTTTGTTGTGGGTGCTGCCTCGCAGACTGATTAACAGAGAGACGAGACGATTAAAAAATCTTGCCAACAAGTCGCCAATCAATCAGATGGAAGCACTGTTACAACCCTATACCCGGCATTCCTGGATTTTACAAACCGAAACCAAAACACATACGCTCCTTCTTCCTTTATTATTATTCTATGTGCTACCCTTTATTATTATTCTATGATGCTACCACGATTCGATCGGCACCATAGATATAGTAATATATAT
>CAWVNO010000530.1:505763-537763 GCA_963930645.1 Salticus scenicus | reverse complement strand
AATAGCTTCAGCCTCATCTTTGTTGTTATAAGCCATCCCGTTTGGGCCATTAATGGCCGGAATGTGTGTTCGTGTCTTACGAATACGGGAGGTAGCCCTCCAAATTGTGTTGTCTTCGGTCGAGAGAGATTCAACAAAATTGTTGAATCGTGTTTTACTGTACTCCGAAATAGCAGCTTTGACATTACGAATAAGCCTGTTAAGCTTATTCCTAAAATAAGGGAACCTGTGAACCTGCCATTGCCTGCGAGCATGATTTCGATCCCGGATCATTTCCCTGATGTTGTCAGGTAATCTGTAGTAATCACTAGATCTTGTGCGAGGTTCGGAGCTCTGCGAGTATGCATCTCGAAGTGAGTCTTCAAGTTCAGCAACTGCCAACTCCGCTTCCTCCTTAGAACTTGGAATGATGGAAGGAACATTGCGTTCTGAAAGGATTTCTTGGAACTCACTCCATCTGATGGAAAGAGCTGTTCGAAGATCGAGATCATAGGACCCAAATTCATAACTTAAGACAACAGGCAGGTGACCAGAATCTAGATCATTCAGTGTTTGAATGATGTAGGCAAAAGGAAAATTGCGGGCAATGGCAAAATCCGAAATATTATTAGAGTAGGTGAATGTGGGTTCGAGGGGCGCATGAATTTGGGCGAAATTTTGGTCCACCCACTTCCTTAATTTAATGCCAGGTTGGTTATTCCAGGGACAGTTCCAGAATGTATGCCAAGCATTAAAATCACCCGCAAGAATGAAATTTGGAAAATTTTTAGAGAGACGGGATAAGTCTTTGATATCTATCAATTGTCCTCACACATAAAAATTTTTTTAATTTTATAAATATAAATGCGTATTTTTCATTATATAACTGTTAGCTTACCTTTTCCTTAAATTTATTAAAAGTTTTCTTTACTTAAAATTCGGTCAGTTATCTTTGCCTGCATCACGCCTTAACGATCGATGTTTGTTTACATCTTTGCCGTTGCCAATCTTGATCTGCATAATTTCTTTTATTTTTACTGTTGCCACTTCTGTTGAAATAGTTATAGTAAATTATATTTTCGGCTATGACCGTTGAGTGGCAATAGCGATGTATTGTTTATATGCAGATTTTGACTTTTCAGTCAGTATAAAAAGATCGCGGCGTGTGTGTTAAAGGGCAGTTGTCCGCAATGGCCAGCTAGTCTTCAATTAAGGATGAAGTAGTAGTTTGTGAATAATTGAGCAGCTTTAAGCTGTTGATGGCTAAGCACTGGTGTGTGTGCTTTTAGTGTTGTTACAGCTAAGCTAGTTATGCTCTTTTGGCTATTGCATTTTTTTAGAAACGATGGCTGCCGTTATTGAAAGTTCACATATGTTAAATTGTTAAGTTTCTGTTTTAAATTTGTTCCTTCTTAAAGGATAAGTTTATAGTTTTTTCGTCATTCGTGGGTGATGAGAATTCTTGAAATAAAAATTGATTTAATTTATAATAAAAGTACCTTTTTATGATGCTCTGTTAATCGCTATAAATCTTTCAGGGCGATCCGCCCCTTCTTCAATAGCTACATGGCTGTTGTCTTTTGTTGAAACTGGTCTCTCATCGTGCTTCTCTCTCTCAGTCCCGCTTTTCATAATTTGGCGCCACACTCCGTCCAAATCGGCGCGCGACTCGTGCCCGTTACATGCAGAAATGTCTCTCATTATCTCTATTGTCTCTCGGTAAAAAGCGTAGTCTGGGTTATTGTAATTTGCTAGTTTTTTTGTTTCATTAAATATAATATCTATTTTATTTTCCTTATTGACTTTAGTAAGGGCTGTAGTTGTTTTATCATATTTGATATCATTTTGATGCTCTTTAATTCTGGTTAATATTTTCCTTTTGGTTACTCCGATGTAATTTCCCTTCTTTTCATCTGTATATTTGAAAGGTATTTGGTAAATTCCGGCTGTTTCAAGAGGGGGGATTATGTCTTTATCATTTCGAATTAATTGGTATATATTAGGGTTTGGTTTTATCGGTATATTTATGTTGTGTTTTTTGGCTATATTTTTAATTTTGGTTGAAATTCCTTGATCGTATGGTATGGAATAAGTAAAATTTGGGGTGGTTTTTTGATAGTTTGGGATATTATTGAGTTTTAAGACATAATCCCCCCTCTTGAAACAGCCGGAATTTACCAAATACCTTTCAAATATACAGATGAAAAGAAGGGAAATTACATCGGAGTAACCAAAAGGAAAATATTAACCAGAATTAAAGAGCATCAAAATGATATCAAATATGATAAAACAACTACAGCCCTTACTAAAGTCAATAAGGAAAATAAAATAGATATTATATTTAATGAAACAAAAAAACTAGCAAATTACAATAACCCAGACTACGCTTTTTACCGAGAGACAATAGAGATAATGAGAGACATTTCTGCATGTAACAGGCACGAGTCGCGCGCCGATTTGGACGGAGTGTGGCGCCAAATTATGAAAAGCGGGACTGAGAGAGAGAAGCACGATGAGAGACCAGTTTCAACAAAAGACAACAGCCATGTAGCTATTGAAGAAGGGGCGGATCGCCCTGAAAGATCTATAGCGATTAACAGAGCATCATAAAAGGTACTTTTATTATAAATTAATTCAAGTTGGTCTGTTTTTAAGAATTTAAATTTTAAATAAATAAAAATTGATAATCGATGTTTTTGAAGCGAGATCGTTAAATTTGTTTTTTTAGTGATGTTATATCTTGTTTAGCGGCGTTTTAAGCCGCACTTGTTAAGTTTAAAAAAGTCTAAATTAAAGTCTTCTAAATTAAATCATATAATTAACAGTGTGTGAGCATAATCTTCATCGTTGTTACTCTGTGCTAATACATCTCGTTTTACTTTCGCTGGTCAACCTGGCGATCGCGGAAGTATAGTCATCATCTTATTATTCACTGATCAACCCTGCTTGTCCCAAATGTCATACAGATTCACTTACCATTCGCCATATACTCACTGATTGCCCATGCCTTCGTCATTTATATAGATATTTTTTTGGTTCATCATCACCACATTTGACCAACCTTTTAGGTATTCATCCTCATCAAATGACCAATTTTCTAAAAATGGCGGGTTTTTATTTCGATATCTGATTTTACCTTATACACTGTTTATTATATTTTACTTTTGATTTTATTACATATACTGTTACCCTTTTACATCTGTTTTTATTATATATACAATTTCTTATATTTTATGTCTGTTTTTTATTATATACTTTGTATATATGATTTTATTATATGCACTCTTTTTTTGTTCTCTGTTTATATTTATACTCTGGATGGGGTCCCCCCATCCAGACATGGTTTGGCGCAGAATGTCCTATTTGTTGGCTTTTGGCCCACTTTAAATATATAATTGTACTTGACATCGTTTTTATTTCAAGTCTTTAATATACTTAATCTATTATAAATATAAGTTATTGTCTTTTAAATTCATTAAATCTTTATTAAAGTGTAAAATAATTGCATTACTTACGTTATTAACTTTAATGTGTAATTTTTCCGAAGTACCGCGTTGCAGTTACTTCGGGTTTGTTTACGTCGCCATCTTGGTTTAGTCTGTTGCGGCATTAACCCTTCGCTACTGAACTTTTAGTTTTCACCGTTTGGTGGCGCCTGTTTAAGTTTTGAACGCTCACAATCAATCGTTCAACCACCTATTTTCTGATTGGTTAGTTCTGTGGGCGTTTCATGTTTACGGTGAACCGCACGGATAGTTTTGGCAGACGATAAGTATAAATATGAAGTAATTTAATAGAATATCGCTCTTTTCTCTTTTTGTTATGTTTTACTGCTGGTGGTAAAGCCTAATTATTGGCCATGATGTTTTTTCGTTTTCTTAAATTGACTTTTGAAATAGTAATAGGGAATGATAGTGTTTTTTTGAAATAGTAAATAGTTTTTGAAAGGTTATTCTTTTAAGATAGCCTGGTGTTTGTCCAGAAGATGTGGACGTTTATTTTCTCGGCTCTACTGGTTCACCGGAAGATAAATTAAACGGACGTAACATCAGTTCAGAAAAATAGTCAGTTTCTCTCCACATACATTTATACATTAAATTTAAATAGCAGTTTATTTTTCGCTCATGTTTAAAGTTTTTTCTAGTTGAGCATAAAATCTGTGATATATTAATGATGTTACTTTATTTTTACTTGTTATTAATATTTAATAAACGTTAGTTGTTTTATATAAATATCTTGTCTTTATTGCCTCTCACTGTCAACATGTTTTTTTCACTACCTTAATTTCCAGTTGGCTTCCATTGCCATTTGCTGCTTAATAAAAAATGTATTAGTTTAGTTGCTGTAAGGTAGTAAGTTTCCTTATTTAATATTGTGGACTGAACAGCAACAACTTTTGGCTAAAATATATTTTAGGCTTACATTTTTGGTTATGGGCCAGTCCCATATTAAATTTAAAGGTTTCTTAATGCTGTGTTATTGGCTAATATAGTTATGTTGACAGTGAAGAAAGTTTTTTTGGCAATATATAAAGTTATTCTAGTAATAATTAAAACTTGAATTTGTGAAGTAAAAGTTAATATAATAAAGAAAAATAAATTTAAATATAGCAGTAAAATTAAAAATTTAAAGTAGAGAAAAATGTTTTTTTAAAGTTTTTTTTTGGCACCCTCATTTATTAATGAGTGGGGGGGGGCATAAATTGAGTTTTTTTCTCTATATGAGATTAAGTTTTTTAATAAAATTTTTGAGTCTTAAATAGACTTTAGTTATGGCTGCTAACGTATTTAGTGTGGAGAGACTGACTGCTACAAATTATGGAAACTGGTCAGCCGATGTCATGTATGTTTTGATGGAGCGTGGATGCTGGGGCATTGTTGATGGTAGTGAAAAGGCACCAGTCGTCGATGTGGAGAAAGGAATTACTTATCGAGACCTCCGTGATTTTAATCAGCGAGCAAGTGCTGCCATCTCGACCATATACCACAACATGTCACCAGAGTACCGTAAAGTTATTGAAGGACTAACTGATGCAAAGGAGGCTTGGCAGAGACTGAAAACTTTCTTTGAACCTGACAACCGGAGCCGTCACATGCAGCTGGTAACAGAGTTATTTTCCTGTAAGATTCTTCCGAATGAAAGCATCAGCTTGTTTTCAGCAAGGTTAATGAGGATCCAGGAGCAATTAAATGGAATTAAAAGTCCAGTTAAAGAAGTATATGTGTCTTTTCAGCTGCTGCGATACCTCCCGGCACAGTATGATGGGATTGTACAGAGCATCTTGCGCTGGAGTGATGAGAAGTTTGTATATAAAGATATCCTTGTAGAACTTATTGCTGAAGAGTCTCGTTTACAATTACGTGAGCAAGACAAGCAGCATGAATATGAAGTTGCCGCTTATAGCACACATTATCAACATAAACCTAGAAAGCAAGTAGTCTGTTACAGATGTAAGCAGCGTGGTCATATTCGTCCTCAGTGTCCAGAGTTGTCGCCTGCGTATGCCCTAAAGGAGTCCTCAACTAGTAATCCTAATCCTGCTCAAAGAACTTTGACGTCTACAAGAAGCTCCAGACCATGGACTTTGACTCCCACTAGAAGTTCTAGTCAGAGAGCATCATCAGCTTCGTCAAGAGGTTCCAGTCCAGGTGCCAATAACAGAAATCAAAGGACTCGGTTTTCTAGAAATAATGTTAATAAGAAGAGTTTGTGTAAACCTAATATAGCTGGTACAGGTAAAAATGCTTTTTATATTCAAGCTTGTATGAGTGATGTAAGCGAAGTGTCGAACACTTGGGTCTTCGACACGGCTGCTTCTCATCATTTCAGTGGTAATAAGGAAATTTTTGAAAAATTTACCCCTTTTTCTGATAAAATGTCAGTTGCTATAAAAGATCAGTTTTTTCCCATTGAAGGGAAGGGTCTTCTTAAGCTCAGATTTGGTCGACGTGATTTTTATTTTGCCGACGTTATGTATTCACCTTCTTTGAAACATAACCTTATTTCTGGTCCAAGGTTAGATAGAAAGGGTGTAAAGTTTGAAGGTGGCGGAGGTGAAATAAGGGTCAAGCAAAATTCTAAAATTATTTTTCGTGCTAAGTTAAAAGATGGCGTTTATGTTTTAAATCCTACAATGCCTAAAAAGAAAAAATCCAATGCTGGTGCATTAATTACTCAGAAAGTTGATGAATGTTTAATGCATTGTAGACTGGCACATGTAAGTCCAGCTGCAATTGAAGATACAATTCGTAAAAATGGCGTTGTAGGGTTGTCAGGGTTTAAAAAGTTTAAATTAAATTGTGAAGTTTGTAACTTAAATAAGCAAAGACGTGTCTCTTTTAAAGCTACTAATTTTATAAGATCTAAAAATCCTAATGATTTGATCTATATGGACGTCTGGGGTCCTACAAGAGATGTAGGCAGAAACGGGGAAAAATTCTTTTTGTCAATAATTGATGACTTCTCTAGGAAAACATCAGTCTTTCCTATACGTGAGAAGACTGAGGTGTTCAGGATTTTTGAGAACTATGTAGCACGTGCTGAACGTTTTACTGAGTGCAAAGTGAAAAACATTCGGACCGACAACGGTAGCGAATTTGTAAATGATAATTTTAATCGCTTTTGCACAGAGAGAGGTATAAAGCATGAAGTTACGAATACGTACTCTCCTGAGCAAAATGGTGTTGCTGAGAGGTTTAATGAAACTGCTTTGAATGGTACCCGTTGTCTGCTTGCTGATAGTAATCTTGGTAAGGAATTTTGGCCAGACGCACTTTTAACGTTTACATATGTTTGGAATAGAATTTGTCATAAGGGTCAAAGTAAAACACCTTTCGAGTTATATGGTGGTTACAAGCCATCCATAAACCATTTAAAACCTTTTGGTTCCGTAGCCTATGTTGGAGTCCCTCGTCAGTTAAGATCTAAACTTGATCCTAAAGCCCAAAAAGGCATAATGATAGGTTATGCGTTTCGTACAAAAGGGTACAGGATTTTCTTTCCAGATACTGGTAAAATTGTAGAAACAATAAACGTTAACTTTAAAGAAGAACCACTTGATGGACCAACACGCAGTGGAGCAGTGCTGGGTTACGAATCGGAGTCTAGTGGTCACGTCAGTGATACGAGTGTAGAGTCGACACATGATATTTATGTTTCCTCCCCGTATTTCGCAGATGATGACTCAGATGATGATTTACGTTTAATCCACGAAGCCCGTGCTAGGAAAGCCAGTGGTTCAACTCAAACTTCCCAACTAAGATCTGTGAAATGGGAACGTAGAACTAAAACCAGAGCTGATGACTCGCGTACAGACGTATATTACTATGAAATGGGCTCAAAAACTAGACTGAGATCTTTAAACGATGTGGAAACATACTGTAAGACTAATAACATAAACTTTGACCCGACACTTTTTGATTTTTCAGGCAAAAATAAGTATCAGGGAATTGTATCAGATCAAACACACGCGGCTTCTACAAGCTTAGCGACCTCATCTGAATGACTAGACATTCAAATCCCAAAGACTTATAATCAAGTTTTAAAATCCCCACAAAAGGACTTATGGCTAAACGCAATGAACGAGGAGATGAGTGTCATTGAACAACGTAAAGTGTGGAGTTTGTGCCCACTTCCCTCAAATCACACACCTGTTGGCTGTAGGTGGGTTTTTGCTTTAAAACGTGACGATAAAGGAGAAATCATAAGATATAAAGCCCGCCTTGTTGCGCAAGGCTTTAAACAAGTCAAAGGCATTTCGTATGACGAGACCTTCAGTCCGGTCATAAATTTTGGCCTTATTAGATTTTTCTTTTCCATCCTTGTAGTAAGCAAAAACTGGTCCCACTGCCAATGTGACGTTAAGGGTGCATATTTATATGCCCCTTTATCAAATGAAGTTTATATGACACAGCCTCCGGGTTTTGTTCAAGAGGGTAAAGAAAGTTTAGTATGCAAGTTGAATAAAGCTTTGTACGGCCTCCATCAAAGTGGCCGTGAGTGGTTTTTTGAAATACATGGGGTATTAATAACTTTGGGATTTGTTAAACTAGAATGGTGTAATTGTGCATACACGTATAAGAAAACCCTAGTGCTTTTATTGTATGTTGATGATATGGTCTTGTTTGGTGTGGACAAATCAACCATTAGTAAAGCAATTAAATTATTAGAAAGGCATTTCGATTTAAAAGTTTTGGGTAGAACCCGTAGACTGTTAGGGGTTGAGTTCGAGGAAGGTGAAAATGAAATAACTATCGGCCAACAGCTTTACATTAGTGAAGTTTGTAAACGCTTTGAGGGGTATCATTTTCCCATTTCTTCTCTCCCTATCAGTAAGGGAACTGTTTATTCTAAAACCCAGTGTCCTCAGTCTGAGGAAGAAATTCTTGAAATGTCAACCTATCCATACCGTAGTTTAGTAGGTTGTTTGTCTTTTCTAGCCGGTCGAACAAGACCTGATATAAGTTACGCCATCAACTTGTTTAGTCAGTATCAGAGTAATCCTGGTAAAGCACACTGGGAAGGGTTATTAAAGTTGTTAGGGTATGTGCAATATACACATGAATATAAACTAAAATTAAAATGTAATGTTCCACAAATTTTTTCTTTTACTGATGCAGATTTTGCAACCAATAAAGATGATAGAACATCTATGGGGGGTCAAATAATTTTTATAGACAATGCACCAATAGCTTGGAGGTCATTTAAAGAGCGGTGTGTTTCACTTTCCACCATGGAGTCAGAATTTGTGGCATTAACTGAGACAACTAAAGAAACCCTGTGGTTTGATCGAGTTTTAGATGAATGTCATAATAGGGGGATTTTACTTGAAGTTAAACTTAAACCAGTAATATATGTTGATAATATAGCTTGTATCAATTTTGTAAAATCACCAATTGAAAACCATAGGACCAAGCACATTGATGTGAAACTTTTTTTTATTAGGGATTTAATTAATAAAGATGTTTTCAATATAGAATATATTAAAAGTAAATTGAATCTTGCAGACCCTTTCACGAAGCCACAGACCAAATATGACCTTAAGCAATTTTGTGATAAAATTTTTGTGACAAATTAAGTTTTTTTTTGTATTGGTTAAAATTAGTATTACTACCAGTATGTTATGTGTTTTTGTTAAGTTTTAATTGAATTTTGTTTCCTATATATATATATATTGGGAAAAAGTGGTTTTCCTTGCCTATTAGGTATAAGTAAATATAAGAAAGGAAAAGAAATAAGTTTTCAGAGTTCATCCTGCAAATATAATTATACACTAATTTAAATAGATTTAAATGTTTTTGCAAATATAATTATACGCTAGTTTAAATAGATTTAAATGTTCCTGCAAATATAATTATACACTAATTTAAATAAATTAAAGTGTTTTTGCAAATATAATTATACATTAATTTAAATGGATTTAAATGTCTTTGCAAATATAATTATACACAATGTAATTGCATGGTATTTATACATTTATATTTCTAAAAGTTCTTGTGATATTTTTATATAATGTTGGAATTAGTGATTATACATACTTACATACTTTAGAATCTGTGATTATACTTAGTGCAATAATATCAGTGCTTATATGTATATCTAAAATTTTCCTGTGATATTTTCTTTACATAAATTTTCAATTATAAATTGTTAATGGCAAATGTGTTTATACAGTAATTAAATTATCCATTGCAAGTATCTGTGTAGTCTATCATTGCATGGGTACCCATGCCAATTTATCATACATGCATATTAATGCATTTATGAAGTCATTGAATGTTGTGTTAAATGTTTTTCATACATAATCTCATGCTACTCATCTTTTCAAACATCATTTATGTTTCATATTCAAAATTTAAAATTGATAACTTTGGGGGGTGATTAAAATTTTTCATATTTTATATTCATAATTTTCATTGATAATTTCATTATCATAATTTCATATTTTTCATGATGTTTGTCTGAAATTGTTGATACTTGCGGTGCATAATTAGTAATATATTAAGAAACAAAAATAGATTCTTTTTCAGATCCAGTGAATATGAACTTTTCCTAGAAATTAATGATGAACTTTTCTAACTTTATCCTGAATTGAAATGTATTAGATGGGCAGGCTTTCTTGCATTGAAAGATGTGTTCTTTTTCCTTGTGTGTTATATATTTGAAATTAACCTATTAATTATTGTTATGTATTATCTGGTGAGCCAGTAGTAGTTTAGTTTTTTTTTATGTCAAGTGGGGGGGCACATGTTGGCTTTTGGCCCACTTTAAATATATAATTGTACTTGACATCGTTTTTATTTTCCTGACCGCGGGTTTAGTTTGAATTGGATTTGATTCAACCTCCATTTGAATTTGGGAATTTTCCTTACTTTTTGCCTGAGGGGATACATATTTCCTCTTATTGTGTGAAACAATCTTAAAATCTGTGGACTCTACAGAGTCAACCTCGCTCTCCCGTGGGTGCTTGCCCTGTGAAGAGGATTGGCTACCCCCCGCTGTAACAGAGGGCACCACCTCATCAGTTGGGCAGTCGGTCCTAGAAGACTGGGCTGGCTCATGGTTTAAGATTGAGACAGATGGAGATGAAACGTCAAATATGGGTAAATTTGTTACCTTACTCAAGGTTTCCAAGTCTTTATAAATAAGTTGGCGCTCATTTGGAATTCCAGACCGGAGATAAGTTAATTCCTCCTCAGAAGCATCAGTTTTCTGGCTTAGTTTAAGCTTATGGCATTCTAAACTACAATAGTCAGCCCGTAGCTTGATCATAAGAAAGTGTCCATCTTCTGGACTTAGTTTGCTTACATCAACATTCTTACTATAAAGTAAGGTGTTGCCGCTGGTAGCGGGAGCAGTGGTGATCATGATTTCACCAGAAAGTTGAAGGAATAAACCGAACAAGCTATAATACCAGCTGTTAGGCTAAAAATCGCTTAAAGAAGCGAAAAAAGCTTTAACTTTAGAAGTTGCCGCTAGATGGCAGCACCAAAAATCAGGAGCGCTCAGAAAACACGTCTTCTCTCTATGAGATCCAACGTGAAACTCCTGAAAGTGTGTAGATTTTAAATCAAAGTTTCTTTCATTGGGATCAGCTTCACATTTCGATAATAACTTTTTATACCATAATAAGACATATGGTAAGGTTATTTCAACTTCTTTCTCAGTGACAGATGCCTCTTTAAAAAGGGATAGAAAATTTATCAAGGCTGACAAAACATCACTGTGGATATTGTCAAGGCGATTTCTTTCCCCTTGTTCTGTTAATATTTCAAAGATCTCATCATATATTTCTTGAACAGAACTTAGCATCTCAAGTTTCGAATTCCACCGAGTTTCAGAGTCTTAATGAACCGATTTTGTTAGGCGGTTCACAGGTCTACTTTGTTTGAGGTACGTGACTAATGCTTTTGCACTTGTCAGTGTTTCAAACACAGCAATATCTTTTTCTTTTAAAATATCAGGTTTGAAAAGATTGCGCAAAACTGTGTTAATAATGTGAGCTATACAATCCAGTTGTTTATATGGTTCGAGTGCATTTATTATATTTGCACCTCTATCATTAACAAATACTATGTTTTCTAAACAGTCATTGTTTAATCCTAATTTTGTGAATCGGTGATTAAGTTCTTTCCTGATGTTTATGCCAGTTTTTCTTTCATCAGGGAAATCACAAGTAAACAAAAGTTTGGAAACTAAATTCCATTCATCATCAAAATAATGCACAGTTACAGATGTATATGACCTTTTTCTATAGTCATCTGTCCACATATCTGTACTAGCTGTGCAAACTCCATCTCTTATTTTTGTACTTAAAGTAGAAATGAGTTCATTTCTCATATTTTCTGCGGTTTCTGATACGTGTCTGGATATTGTCGTAGCATGCGGAATAATTTCACTTACAGTAATCTTTCCATACTTTACTCCCATATTTATTAATGTCTGAGCAAAATTTTTAAAACCTTCTCCACTTACAAAATCTAAAGGTCTCAAATCCTTACCGCACATTTTGACTGCTGCTTCCACAACAATTTGTTTATCACTTTTATGTACAGTTTGATTCTCGGGTTTGAGAAAACTCATTAATTTAAGAGACGCTTTTTTAGAACAATTGTCTCTTCAAGTGGGATGATCCTGTTTTAGAGCATTCATAAGAAAATATATTCAAACATTTTTCACACTGTACAAATCCAGTCGTTTTTCCAGATTCTGTCAAAACAATTTGCTTAAAATGTCGCTTTTACCGGCAACATCTTTTAAACTATATTCTCCTGATTCCAATTTATTTTTCAAATCTTTCAGTTCTCTGCTATTCGCCATTATCTTACAAATAAAACTCCAACATATAACTATTACTAATTAAAAATATTCGAAAATAATAATACTTGTTGAATAGAAGTTGTTTAGAAGTTAAATAACTTCTAAAAACTCATTTGGAGATCAACGAAGAATGTTTTCATTTCTGCAGCTAATCCAGTATTAAAGTCACTCGTTCGGAATCTTGGTTTAATCTGCCTAAGGTTCTGAAATAGAATCTACTTTAAACAAAATGTTCAGTAGATGAATGCTGTTTATATAAACAACTATGAAGTCCATGAAATAGGTTGCCTGGGAAATCTTGTTCGTATTTATCATGAACATCTGTTTTAATTAAGAATAAACACTTAAACGTGTCATCAGTATCGATCACACTTGGAATATACCACACCAATGACTATTACTGTAATCCAAATATCCTTGCTTGTTTGATTATCTGTTTGTTGCAAAAAATATACAACATTATGATACTTGTATTTTATTGCTAATTATTTTAAGTGGCTGTCTTGAGACTTTAATGCTTAAATCTTTCTTCAGATAAGGACTAATGATACCGTTGATCGTAAACCACAACCCAACTCTTTTTGAGATAAAACAGCTATAACAGAAGTAAACAAGTATTAAATTGCAGGTACATATATATACATGCATATAGGCTATCCTAGAAAACGTAAATTAATTCATTAGCAATTAGAGGTAACTGGGTAATAATGGAAATTGCAATAGCTTTTCAAAATAGGGCAGAAATGACAATGTTAATCAAAGTCTTGTTCTATTTCTTTCTTTCTTTTTCATTTTCATTTTATATTATTTCTTTCTTTCAAAAATTTGCAATTTTCAAACAAGGAAAGTGAAAAAAAACTTTCTGGGCCGTGCTGGCCCGGCCCGAGTATTCAGAAAAATATTAAACCGGAGGATTAAAAAACATATTAAGCCTGCTCTGGCCTGGCCCGAATTCAAACGAAGAAAATCGGCCCGGGCCTGTGCAGACCTCTAGTAGATAGTACAAATAATACACAAAATTACAGCCTATATTTTTGGTAGTATTGAATACCAATCAATGTAAAAGAGCAGTTCTCTTTACTTGATTTAAATTAAGCAATGTATTTTATAATATATCTAAACCATGAAGTTAATATCAATTTAAAATTCAAAATATACAACCTTTTAATTTCTTCATGTTGCTTCGGACTAGTTTCGATTGGGGCACCCCAGCTTGCTCTCCGATGGTACGGTGCTTGAAGTTGTTCGAAACTGCTGTTTCATGCCTCCTTCCTCTCTTTTAAAAACTCGGCGCCATTGCTGGTTGAGTTGAGCCCCATCATTGCCATTGCAATTGTTATAACTTGATAAAATTTCTACGGATTCTCGGATAGCAGCATAACTGTGATTATGATAATTGGCCAACTTCTTTACTTGCTCGAATTTAATATTAATTTCATCGTTTTTATTTACCTGAGTTAGTGCAGTAGTTATCTTTCCGGTGGTTATATCGTGGCTATGCTCCTTAACACACGTTTCAATTTTTCTTTTTGTTTTTCCTATGTAACACATTTCTTTACCTTGAATATTAGTATATGGTATTTTATATATTCCTGCGGTTTCTAAAGGGTCAATTTTATCTTTATCACTTCTTATTAGCTGAAATATATTTTGGTTTGGCTTGATAGGTACGTTTATATTGTGTTTTGTTGCAACTTTTTTAATTTTAATTGAAACTCCGCAATCATAAGGAATTCAAGTGGTGTATTTCAGTTGTGGCTTTTGGAAATTATTAATTTGATTTAAAGTTTTGAATAGCTTTTTGAATAAATTGTCTATTAATTTATTTGAATAACCTGCTTTTTGGATGAATTGTTTGATATTTTTTAATTCGCTATTACAATTTGTAAAGACCCTAAAATCCTTAAAAACGTTAAATTGTTAAAAAAATTAAAAAAATAATTTAAAAAGTTGCAACAAAACACAATATAAACGTACCTATCAAGCCAAACCCCAATATATTTCAGCTAATTAGAAGTGATAAAGATAAAATTGACCCTTTAGAAACTGCAGGAATATATAAAATACCATATACTAATAGTCAAGGTAAAGAAACGTGTTACATAGGAAAAACAAAAAGAAAAATTAAAACGCGTATTAAGGAGCATAGCCACGATATAACCACCGGAAAGATAACTACTGCACTAACTCAGGTAAATAAAAACGATGAAATTAATGTTAAATTCAAGCAAGTAAAGAAGTTGGCCAATTATCATAATCACAGTTATGCTGCTATCCGAGAATCCGTAGAAATTTTATCAAGTTATAACAATTGCAATGGCAACGATGGGGCTCAAGTCAACCAGCAATGGTGCCGAGTTTTTAAAAGAGAGTAAGGAGGCGTGAAACAGCAGTTTCGAACAAAACTTCAAGCACCGTACCATCGGAAACCAAGCTGGGGCGCCCCAAGCGAAACTAGTTTGAAGTAACATGAAGAAATTAAAACGTTGTATATTTTGAATTTTAAATAAGCAATGTATGTTTAAGTAATTTAAACTGCTTAATTATTTTTCTGTTTTTAAAATTCAACAATCACTTTATTGACTGTAATGTTTCAAAAATTGTCGCATCGTTATTTAAATGTATTTCAAGTTAAAACATCTGATATAATTTATGACGATTTCACTTTAAAAAAAAAGAAATTCGGAAAAATGCTTATAAATAGAAATGAACCTTAAATTTGTATCTTTAACTCAAGTTTATTTGATATTCAATTTTTAAATAAAAGCATCGCAAAAAAAAATAATCAGCTGTAACAAAAAAAAATTACCTCGAACCGAACGAAACTTTGCCTTGTGACCCCGGTAACTGCGGCACCACATACGCCGGCTGCTAATAACAAAAAAATATTCCCAATAATTAACCTGGAACCAAATGAACCTCTCACTCTATTTCCGCTGCCTGTGGCTGCGGCACCATATAGCAGGCATGCTATGCACACACTGCAAAATCCACTTTCCTCCACCAGGGGCGCAGTATGTTGTATACGAACATCACCAATCGCCTTGAATTTCCAAGACCTTTCAAATAAGGCTGCTTGCTTTCTGGGTGTTATTTTTGGCAGAAAATTAACTTATATTTCATATTTAAGAATTAAATGTGATAAAGCACTAAACATTTTGAAAGTCCTATCTAACACTTCTTGGGGAGCAGACCGTCCATCGTTACTAAAAATATATCGGGCTACTGTTGGCTCGAAACTTGATTTTGCTTGCCAGGTTTATGGATCAGCTTCCTAACTCATACCTTAAAAAACTTGATACACCACACCACAGTGCAGTCAGGAGCGTTCCGCATTAGTCCTGTTTTTAGTTTATATGCTAACTGTGTGGAGCATTCTCTCACTGATATTAGACAAAGACTTTCACTTGAATTGTACTGTCGCATTTTTTCACATCCCAATCATCCACTTCATTCACATTTAAATAGCAACGATCATAACCTTTATGTGAATCGACCATCTTGCATCCCTCATTTTGCTTTTAGAATTAAGAACTTTCTTGCGGGCACCTCTCATATTCATACCAAAGTTTAGCCCCAGTCTCTTTTAAACATGACACCTTGGAATTTCCAAGCTATTTCCTGTCTTCATCCGTTTAGTGGTTTTGACAAATCTAAAACAGATACTTCCATTTTTCAAGTGCTTTTCTCATCTCATCACTCTGAATATAAGGATTATGTAGAGATTTTTACTGATGGCTTCAAGACAAGTAATAAAGTTGGCTGTGGTGTTGTCACTGGTGATACCATTTATAGCTATAAACTCCCAAGTTCTTTTTCCATTTTTTCTGCAGAGTTTTTTGCAGTTGAAATAGCTCTAAATATTATTTAATCTCACTGCAAGAAAAAATTCATTATCTATACGGACTCAGAGTGTTCTTGACTCTCTTTCTTCTAGCTCTTGCACTCTTTCTTTTATCTTTGTTTTAGAAACATATAACGACCTTCTGAAGAAGGGATTTCATATCTTGTTTTTTGGGTTCCAGGCCATGTTGGCTTCAAAGGCAATGAAGCAGCAGAGAAAGCCGCAAGGCAGGCTTCTATTCTTTTAAACTGTCCTATACCTTATGATGACATTAAGCACACACTAAAAAGCACTTTCAGAAATAATTGGCAAATGGAGTGGAATAATCAACAAAATAATAAATTACTTGAAATAAAACCTCAAATTGCAGTCTGGCCTACACTTAGTCCTAGGAAACATGATGTCATAATTACTCGTCTAAGAATTGGGCATTCAAGGCTCATGCATAAATACTCACTACTTGGACAACAGGAACCTGACTGTCTATCAGTAGGAAAGTAGCAATAAGAAATAAGCTATTTTTTCTGTATTTATTTCTTTAAAATCCTTCATTATTTTCTAAATTAATGCGGTTTGATGCTGATGCCATCAATTTTAAAATGTCAATAAAATTAATCTCTAACTTTCCACAATCTTATATATTTTATAGTGTCTGTGGCTTTTACAAGAATACCTGTATATTATATTGGTTTGTGGGAAAAGAATGAATGCTCTCAATATATTTAACTACGTTTGGTTTTAAATTTATAAATTTTAAAAAAATTAAATCTCTGATAATTTGCAGCTTTAATGTCCTAATTTCAAAATTTTACATGTTACAGGTCAAAGGATTCTCTGAGAGCTGACTATCCAACTATTGTTGATATTAGTCATCAGAACAATGACGATATTGGTATAGCAGAAGCACTTAAATACAGAGATCCTACTGATGAAATTGAAAAAAAAAAATTAAATTTTTGACTTATTCAAGAGTCAGCAGGCCCCTGTAAAGGCTTTAGAAATCCACAAAAGGGATCTGTTGGAAGAACACGAAGAGGATTTCTATAAAGTTGTCGCTGATATGTTGATATGTCCAGATATGCAATGGGTATATCGGCTGTATTATTCTATTTTCCAAAAATAATTTGGAGAATTCAATAAAGGGGACTTCTTTAAAAGTCTTGAAGCAACGATTAATTCTGCTGAAGGAGTGAAGACGAAAATGAAAATCATCGATGATGACTTTATTATTGTAATATGTTCTCCTTTGATGGAGAGAGTGTATACTTATGAAAGAGCATCACAAACTGTTTTTATTGACAGCTCCAGTAATATGGACAGATATAGTTGTAGAGTTTTTTTTTTATTAATGACAGACTCGCCTGTTGGGGAATTGCCATTAGCAGTCTTTATATCATCTTCCGAAACTGAAAAAGTAATTACTGCTGGCTTGCTATTGTTAAATGAAATCTTACCAGCTGTTGCATTTGGTGGTGCAGGTAAAAAAGGCCCGTCATCTTTTCTGACGGACGATTCTGCTGCACAACAAAGTAGCTTAAAAAATGTATATCCTGAAGCAAATATATGGTTGTGCAGCTTTCATGTTCTGCAAGCAGTATGGAGATGGCTGTTGGCTCTGGAACAGCCAACATAATATTAAGCAAGAAGATAGGAGGGAGTTGTTCAATCTCTTTAAGAAAATTTTAACTTCAACAGATGAAGACAACTTAAATCAAAATATATTAAAATTCAAAAACAGCCCAGCAGTTGAAAGATACGACAATTTCAGAAACCACATTGACAAATACCTTTTACGATAAAAAAAAATTGGTGTCTGTACTTTAGACCGGATCGCAGAGGCAACAATACAAATAACATCGTTGAAGCAGCTGTGTGTGTTTTGAAAGATATAATCTTAAATAGATCTAGGGCTTTCAATGTGTAACAGCTGTTTCATTATTTGACTGAAACACTGCCTCAATACTACAGTCAAAAAATCCTAGATATTGTATCTGGAAGGTCACAAATATAAATAAATATTTTCCCTCCAAAGCAAAATTTAATAATTTGAGAATTATTCACAAGTCAGGTGAAGTTTATGTTGTAAATAATTTTGATTCAAATTCTGAATATGAAATAAATGTGGCTTTAGGATTTTGCACTTGTCCAGTTGGCAATAATGGGGCACCATGCAAACATCAACATTTTGTGTCTCTGGAAAAAGAACAATTTTGTCTTAATATTATTCCAATAGAAAGCACTCAGGAACTAAAATTCCATTACATCGCTGTAGGTGTCAAAAATGTAGATACTAATTGGTATGCTCCTTTACTATTGGAGAAAGAAAATTCTAACAGCATTAATAGTTCCAATAATATAAATTGTGATTCACTGGAGAGCGCAATCACAAGTGCCCCATTAGAGCCAACTGAACATGTACAAAATCATAATATTGTATCGCAAATTGATAAAAATAAAATGGAATGGAAATATTATGAAAAAAAAATGGGTGAAAAGAACAACTATATTAAAAGAAAAGTTTGCAAAAAATCCCACTGAAACTGCTCTTGCTATCGATAGCATCATTACAAAATTCAAATAGAAACTGATTCGCTACTATTTTCATCCATGTGTAACTTTGGCAAAATTCAGTATAAATCAATTAAAGCTGGCAGAAAAGCGACTAATATACCAGTACAACCAACTGCTATAGCAAGGAGAAAAAACATTGTTGGTGCACAAAGATGCCAGCAGAGTGGCAGACCATCTAAATGCAGCTATGCACCAGAGCATAACTATGGAAAGAGAAAAAAGGAATTAACAAATCTTCCTTTCAAAAGTCAAAAAGCGCCTCACTCTTTACAAGAATGTGTAGATAAAAATTGCTCGCTCCCAAAATAATTTTAAATTAAATAAAGATTATAACTAAATGTTAGTTGATTTTTTTTTCATTATTATTATTTCATTTATCAGTCCTGATATTACGTACACATTTCTATTCAGATTGGATAAGAAAATATGAAAGACCAACTTTTATAGGGTATAACTTGGTAATCATTTTATAGCAGGTAAAATGAAGGCTGAAAGAAATTTTAACTTGTTAATTAAGTTTTAAAATAACGAATTAATATTAAGTTTTAAATAATTAATGCATTAAAAATCCAAAAAGGCTCTGCTACAGCAATCATGTATTTTCTTAAAGGTATTATTTGTAGGTAGCTACCCATTCGGAATTATATAAACTGAAAAACATAAAATTTTATGCAAAATTTATATTTCATTTTATCTGCTAAATTACCTCGTATTGAATAAAAAATTGCATAAGATTTAACAGGTTTAACTTTGACATCTAATGAACCAAAAAAAAAAAAAAAAGAAAAAAAAAAAATATGCGGAGTTTCTTTTTTTTTTTTATATATAAAGGTAAATTATTACATTAACCCCCCCTCCCCCTCCCCCCAAAAAAGGGGGGGGGTTGCAAAAAGTTTTTGACATTGAGAAATTAATAGGCATTTACCATAAGATTTTTCACTTATCAATAATGGAACTTTTACTGAAAAGAGATATATTTGTCTATAAAAGTTTATCTCTAAAAGATTTCTGTTAAATCTAATATATAAAATTCTCGTGTCACAGTGTTTGTTACCATACTCCTCCAAAATGGCTTAACCTATTTTAATGAAATTTTGTATGTACATTTCATAGGTCTGCGAATAGGTTTTTATCTATTAATGAAAGTTTTAACTTAATTAGTTCTTTCTTAATTAATTTTTAACCACTCTTTCAACAACTTTTCCACCTAGTTGTCTGTAAACACAATGTCAGAATTTATTTAATGTTGAAATGAAAAATGAATTTTTAACCGTATCTTACGAAGTGTTTAAAATATTTTTTCAAAGTTAATATTTTTAGGTAATATTTTTTATATATATTTTTTTATGTTAAAATGAAAAATTAATTTTTAGGCCATTATTATTTGTGCATCGATCGTAGTAGTGACGTGTTTACAATTATCAGTGTAATTTTACCATTTCAGTGTGATTCTCAAGTGAATTCATTATTAATTTGCAGGGGCTGTAATCTTCTGTTTGTGTGCTTTGTACAATGCCAGCAAGACACAGACAAGCTTCTTTAGGGCGTCAAACACGCAGATCTGCAAGAATGCGAAATACAAGAGCCCAAAGAACAGAAGACCAAATCCAGCAAGATAATACTAATGAGCGTGTGAATATGGCGTGATTGTGTCGAGCTGAATCAGTAGATGCACGAGCTGAACGAAATGAATAAAGAAGATTAGAACAAAGGCAAGCGCGCCGTTATTCAGTTAGCAGACGCAGAGCAACTGACCAACAACGCCAACAGGTGCATTGATCATTTACATCTAATTCATTCTTGCGCCTAGCATTCGAGTATGAATCCGATATTCAATATTATGCTCATTCAAAAGTGGTAATTGGTGCTATGGACAAGAAATGTTCGCATTGTAATGCTCTTAAGTTTAAAAATGAGCCAGACGGGATGTGTTGTTCGTCAGGAAAGGTGCTATTTCCTGCAATTGAGACACCTCCTGAACCATTGAACGGTTGACTTATCGGCACGGATCCAGATTCTAATCTGTTCCTAAAGTCCATTTGAACATTTAATTCATGTTTCCAGATGACATCGTTCGGAGCAACAGAAATAGTTAAGAATAATGCTACCAATGGTCAACAATTCATTTCAACATTCAAAATCAACGTCCAAATTTATCACAAAGTGGGCTCATTGTTGCCAATGTCAAATGAATCACCTAAATTTTTACGAATTTACTTTATGGACGGTGAGGATGCACGTTGTGACTATAATAACCTCGATTCACTTTTTGCCAGACGCATCATCAGCAACCTGGACGCTCTGTTGAATGAGCACAATGAATTGTTGAAAATATTCAAATCACACATGCACAAATTACAAAGTGATAATCACACTATTGTCAGCAATCCTGATAAAACACCTGCTGGAGAGTATATTCGTAGATTCAATGCACCTGTTCTTGACAATGTTGCTGGAATCATCGTTGGCGATCATACTGCTACAAGAGAAATCGTGATTTGTAGAAGAAATAATAATCTACAGTTCATTGCTGATACACACCATTCATATGATGCTCTCCAATATCCACTAATGTTTTGGAAGGGACAAAACGGTTATTGCATAAATATTAAGCAACGAGATCCCGCAACAGGTGCCGAAGCAAACAAGAATGTTTGTTCGAAGGATTATTATGCATATTGATTGATGATTAGACGCAGGACAACGTTATTCTACGATGCCATGAGCTCTGTCAACAATTCATGGTCGACATGTATGTAAAGATAGAGAGCAAACGATTATGATACTTGCAATCTAATCAACAAAAGCTGTGTGCAGAAGAATACATTCACCTGCGAGACGCTATTGTCAACAAGGCCGACGTCACTGAAATCGGTAACTCTGTCATTCTACCATCATCATACATAGGCAGTCCACGTCATATGCAGGAATACATACAGGATGCTCTGACTTACGTGCGCGAATATGGACAGCCGTGTTTATTTGTCATGTTCATGTGTAATCCGAAATGGCCGGAGATTACATCTTTACTATTGCCTGGCCAAACTGCAATACATCGTCATGATATTACAGCACGTGTGTTCAGACAAAAATAGAAGTCGTTGATAAATTTCATAACAAAATTACATGTATTCGGTCGCACACATTGCTGTGTTATAAGTCATATCATAAATATTTAATCATATCTATATTTTTATAAAGTGAAATTAAAGTTAATTTGTTAAGGTATTTATATATACTATAAAGTAAATTATTTAAATTAAATTTAGTTTGATATGACTTACGTTTTTTTATCGCTCTCGTGGCTGCATTTTTGTTTATCTTCTTGCTCTAGTTTATTCCACAGATGTGAATAGCTGAAATAGTAAACATGTGAGTAATGGGGGTGAATCACAGTTATTGCTCTTGTTTCTGTTCACTCTCATCAAAACGATGTCCATGGTTGTAAGATTGATGTTGAAGACTAGTTTAGTGATTGCCAAGTGGCAACAGCAAGATGCAAATGTTTGTTTGTATAAAAGGTGTTTGCATCTGTTTTTCGTTCTCTTATTTTTTCAACGTTATAAGATGTACAGTGACTCACAAAAATAATCGGACACTTGGATTTTTTACATATTTTATCAATTATCAGAAATATATAAAATTATAATAAAAACAACTGTTTGTATTTTGAAAGTATGTTAATTTAGCATTCTTTTGATGAGAAATATACTTTCAAAAAATTAAATAGTAAGCATAAAAAAATAATATCTTATGATAATACAGGAAAAGTAGTCTCACAAAATTAATCGGACAGTTGAAATGTTACGAATTATAATAGTCTGCGTTAAATACAAAACGCACATATATGGACTAAACGTTATAAGAAACATCGTAGAATAGAAAACAAAAAAAGACCTGGAAGATCATCTAAGTTATCTGATGGAATAAAACGCTTTATTCTGAGGAATGTTAAAAAAAATCCACGACTGAGTGCTCCTAAACTTGCTGCGGAAGTAAATGAATTATATGGTATATCTGTTAATCCAGAAACTGTAAGAAGAGTAATTCGATCTAAAGGATATAATGCACGAGTAGCAAGGAAAAAATTTTACATCAGTGAAAAGAACCGAAAAGCTAGACTTTCTTTTGCGAAATCTATGAAAGAAAAAACACTTGATTATTGGTAAAATGTTTTGTTTGTCGACGAAAGTAAATTTAATATTTTTGGTTCTGATGGACGAGTGTTAGTTTTTGTGAGTCACTGTAGTTTTCACTTTCAGTTACCAGCAGGGTATGCTGGTTTATTTAATATTTTTCTGTTTCATCTGTAAATATTCATGCTCAAATAAATTATGTTTGTTAATATATAAAAGTTTTCTTCATTGAGTCTTCCACATCAAAGGTATAACTGCCATGTAATTTTTCCTCTTAAATTTTTTTATTAAAGTATCTCTGCTGGTTTAGTATATTTAAACTTTAATCCAACAAAGGTTATGGGCCCAGTTAATGCCCCTCTAACCATAAGATATATAGTTTGAGGAATTTATGGTTTAATGATGTGGAAGTGAAGAGTAATGTTTACATCCGGACTTCAGTTTGCCGAGTTTTTATGAGCCGTTCCAGTTGTTAAATAATGAACTCATTGAAATGTTGAATATGCTTGACTGTTAAATTATCCATGAAGAAAGGCCCAGATGAACGTTTTTTTCCCCTCTTTTGTCAAAGTTTGAATTGATAAATTGAAATGGAGGAAAAGGAGTTCAAGGGGACTTTACTGACATCTACTTATTGGGATAGTTGGAAGATTGAAGTTAAAGTGGCTTTGATGCACTATGGTGCCTGGGTCTTTGTGGAGAATGAGAAATACTTGGAACAACAAGGTAAGTGACAAGGAAGGCCTGACTTGGAGAGAAAAGTATGAGCTGAATTTAAGGAAAGATAGAGATTTTACAATTATTTACCAGTCTTTAAGCCCTGAATTGAAGCCATTAATCAGCAATTTAACAGATGGTTACAAGGCATGGAAGGTTCTGCATGAAAATTTTGAAAGGAAAACAAAAGCAAGGGTAGTACAGCTGTTGGATGAATTTTTTGAAACAAAGTTCTCTAGTGGTGAACCTGTCAATCTTTTCCTGTGCCGAGTAAAGAAAGCTGCTGAAAGGTTAAAGGACGTTGGACACCAGTTACAACCATTGTATATTGGGTACCAGATGATCCGTACCTTACCAGAAGAGTTTCAAGCAACGGTACAAGCTATTTACAGGTGGAATGATGCAGACTTTGTTCCACACAAGATTGAGGCAGAACTTCTTTTGGAGGAGAATAGACTAAATTTTGTTAAAAAAGACTTAATGAAGAACTCTGAATTAGCTTTTTCAACTTTTTGTAAAACAGGTAAAACTTTAGATACTAGTAATGCTAAAAATATGAGTTCTAAAAATGTTAAAGAGAGTAATTATAAAAGTAAAAATTTTAATTCTAATAAATGTAAAAAATTTAATGGTTTTTCTGCTAATGAAAATTTTAACAAAAGTAAAATTGGACCCTGTTTTAAATGTAAACAGTATGGTCATTTAAAGTCTCAATGTGTTAATAGAAGTGCTCATTCCCGAAATTTTAATGAAACTTGTAATATAGAAGTTAATGAGAAATTTAGTTTTGCTTTTTTTGAATGAAGTTTAACAGAAATTTGATTTTTTTAAATCTTGCCAAAAGTTAGGCGTAAAGTGATGATTGTGATTTTATGGATGTTACCGCTAAAGTGTTAGGATGAACTAAAAAGCACTTATGAATGTAACACAACATAAGCAAGCAAAGCTGCGTCACTTTCTACATAAGCAAGAAAAAACAGTTGCTTGCCAATGTAAAAAAACTATGAGTCAAGGAATGTAAAATATAAAAAAATAAAATGTTAAAAATGTCTGAAAACTTTAACAATGCAACACTGTAATCATTGTAGTGAGATGATAATTAAGAATATTTTTAATTACATTTAATATGAAAGTAATTAAATGTGAAAAATTTAATAAACAGGGATAAAACTACAAAACGAAACCTTCCAAAACCCAGAAGTGGCTAATCGGACAGTCAGTGCAATTAGTGTACAGGCTATTCAGACCATCTTTTCGAAGGAGAATAAGTTAGCACTGATAAGAGTAAAATTTAGAAATAATATTATGTGTCTCATCCCCGTGCATGAAAAATTATCTTTTTACTTTTTTTTTGAGTGAGGGAGTGGGGTAGAGATTAATTATTTTTCACAGAAATTTTGTACTCTAAATGATGCTAAAATTCTTCATAAAAGGGCAATAATAAACAGTTTGAAAATTGAATAATAAAAATAAAAAATGTAACATGAAAACAGATCTTAGTAAATTTGAGTATTTTTAATCTTTGAAAAAAATCTTTGCAATATGAATAAATGTATAACATAAGAATAAGTCTGCATATTCCACTACATAGATGTCATTTGTTTTTTTATTTCTTTTCCTTCTTTAAAAAAAAAAAAAAAAAAAAAAAAAAAAAAAAAATTAAACCGTTCCAATATAATTTGATGCAAACCAAACTAGTACTGCACCGAGTAGCACTTTGACCGAGTAACCGAGTACTCGGCCTTTTACTTCTCGGCCGAGGAACACAAAATTAAGTTAAATGGCAAACAGCATGTTATCTTGAAATGTTTCAGAACTTTTGTAGTGTATAGTAGACACAATTAGGTTCATTGTTATATTTGATATGTCCAGCTTAGTGGATTATTAAAACCATAATAATTGATGATTTCATTCTTTATTATATAGTCTTTCTCAGATGCGAACCATTCTTAGATAATTCTTAGAGAATATAGAAGTTCCTATACACTCAGGCTTAATTTAAGATGCATGCATGAAAATTTACATATGAAATGAGAACATTAAAATAAATATTTTATCATTTCAAACATTATAGACTTCATTAATCTTCAAATACTAGAAGAGTAAAAAAAAAGATAGGTGGTTTTGGGCCATAATTTGCAAAACAACAAATTTGATTATTAAAATATATTTTTAATAACATTTCAGTGTATTTACCTTTTTCATAATTATTATTTTTTAAATTAAAAATCAATCTTTTCTTACACAATTTCCATTTTTTTAAATGCCAATGGGTTTTCGTATAGATTTTAAAGAAAAGTCAATCTTTAACAATTCAGGTTGGGCTTGGAGGTACGAACCCTTAAACCTTTTTTTGGGAGGGATAGATAATCCTCTCCAATTTTCCTGAGCAGAATCTTCTATAATTAAATTTCTATTATTTTCTTGCACGCATGCCATGCAAATTCTTTTTTCTCCATATCCTTCAAAAGAAGTGCCATCTGTTAGTGGTAAAGAGCATCCTTCTAAAATGTGTACAGAACATCCGCATTTGATGCACTTACGCGCCGCTGATGGTACATCACCATTTTGACATGCTACACATTTTTTAATGTCACTGAATTTGTCTCGTTCTTTAAGGCTTGTGGTCTTAATGGTTTCCGATTCAGGTCTTTTACTATTTTCATGCACTGAAGTCATTTCATTTTCATTATTTCGAGTGCTATTTCTTATATCTAAATTACGATTTGCTGCTGCTACTAGCTTTATTTTTCCGTCTAATGAATTTAGATGAATTTTAATAAATTCATCTGCTCGAACTGGAAGCTTTATTCCTGAGAATACTCTGTTTTTTAAAACGTTAAAGTTACTTTCATGAGCCGCACTATTAGCTATTATATTGTCATATTTAAAAAAGGGTACCATAACCGCTGACCAGAGAGGCAAAGTTTTACTAAGAGAAATGAAATTGTTGCAGATTTCGGGTAAGAAGTGCAAATTATCGCAATCTCCTTCTTCAGTAACTGTATTTTTATGTTTTTCAATTAAGTTATTCATCCATAAAGTAAAATTATTGAAATCTTTCTTGGTATAACTTTCTGAATTTTTAATATTATCATCATTAACAATATCTTCGAGGTTTATGTTTTCAGGAATATTACCGTATGATATCCTTTCTTTTAATTTTGCTTCCTCACAGCGAGTATTCTGGTTAAAGTTATTTTTCCCTTCTGTTTCGCCTAAAGCTATAATTATTAGATTATCAAACATGTCAGATATATCATTTATATTAGTTGATTGTATAACTTGTGCCAAACGACTTTTTATATATGCATCTCCATGAAGCAATCATTTTTATAGTGTGAGCAACGTCACATCGAAGAAATGTTTATGGAATGCTTTTTGAATTGCAGAATATTATATCAAAACAATTATTTATGTAATCTTTTAAACAGGAAAATTGAGTAAAAGCTTTCACAATACCACAGCAAAGCAACTGAATGCTCACAAACTATCTCTTTAGGAATTGGAGCTCCATATCTGAGCCAAGTTGCGAGCCAATTGAAAATTGTCTGGTTGTCATGTGATTCGGATAACATATTACAAATTGAATACTGCAAGTTGGTATTTTCATCTCCAATTGTAATATCATACAAAAATATGTGTTTAGATAACTAACTTATTAAATGGTCTTCTTAACTTTTTTACTATACTTCCTGTAGCATCATGCTTATTCTTGGAACTGATTTTTTTTTGCAATAAGCCGCATAAACATGCGATTGTGATGAATGCCAATAGATGACATTAAAAGGATCATAACCTAATGCTTTGATTGCACCATTATATGACGGATCATGCATCAAAATATTTATACTCACAATAGGATTTTCATTTCTATGTTTTTTCTTTATTTCCTTTTGTTTCATTATTCTTTCTGTGTTTGATGTTAGTAAGTGCGCTGGTTCTAATTCTCCAAAATGCATAAGTTTATGAGTTTCATTTGATCTATAAGCACTTGCAGATACATTTTTGCCACAAATCTTTGATAAGGCAGATTTTTTAGTTAGTCTGATCAAAAAGCGTTTTTTTTTTTTTTTTTTTTTTTGTATTCTGGCACTGCAAAAATTCTCCTTTGTATGTGCACATGAACCTTACGGAATCACATTCAGCAGGCTAATTTCGGAGAAATGCTTTAAAAGGGAGTTACAGCAGGAACATCGGGAAAATATGCGTCTAAAAAATTCCGAATCATTATAAATCAGCTCTTTTAAAAATTAATCGACACGGAAGGTGTGTCGATAGAAAGAACTTTTCATTAATAATCGAAGTCCATACTTTCAGAGTTAATACGGGATAATTTATCTTCCCCCTTTCTGAACTACTGTACGAAACTGTTCTAGGACATATATCTATCCATTCTTTTGGAGATAATGCAATACTGAAATCTTTTCTCTGGGAGACCTCAGATAATTGATCACTTGAACTATTTTCACTATTTGAACTGCTCTCATGACTTCTTAAATTATCACTATGAAAAGCATCTTTATTAGAACATTTTAAGTTTAGTTTATTGCATATGTTGTATCTGTTTTGCTTAACCAAAACATACAAATATTTAGCAGAAATTTTATTTTGCATAGACTTACTTATAGTTAGCCACAGCGGATCAGAGGGAGGTTTTATTGTACCATCTTCAATGATAATTTCATCTTTATATTCCTGTAATTTTGTTTCAATTAAAGATATACATACTGCTGGCGTTTTTGGCATGTTTAATTATGGTAGATAAATTTATAAAATTAAAAAAATATTTTTCATATATTGAAAAAAGTAGATAAAATGTTTTAAGTACTATAGAAAATAGTTTGTAATGCTCAACGTTTAAAAAGAACACTTCTTATTGAACAGTAATTTATGGGGAGAAACACCCTCATGCTTTTTACCTTACTATTAGCCATACGACAAAAATACTGAATGTTCAGACGCATCCTAACGAAAGCACATTGATTTCTGATCTAACTTCTTTTAAACGGATTTATGTTTAAACCAATAAGTATCAAGCTCTCATATAATAAACAACCAAAACTCATCCCACGATCAAATTAGCTAAACGAATGACTACAAATATTACTTAATGATTTTAAGTACTTATATCAACAAATTTTAAAAATATGAACATCTGTTTCTCATATTGAAAAAGAAAACTCAAACTAAACAATAAACCGAAAGAAATTTTTAATCAATTGGAAAAAAGTATAAGCAGACGTTTCTTGTAACTGCATCTGTGTAAATAAATAAAACATAAGTGTTCAATTTTAACTATGGTGGCAGCCACCACATGGCCTCTTGGTGGAATTCATTTCGCGTTTTGTTGGGATGGATGGCCTTTTATGGCACTAGGTCCACAATGGGACATGCTGCGCCAAACAAAAAAGGGATAAAGAATAAAAATTAGCTTCTGGGTGGGTTTACCCATCCAGTTTGTCATTAACACAAATTGAAAATGAATAGGTAAAAGGTAAAATCAAAGTTATAAAATACATTGTAGATAATAAAAACAGATGTAAAACGTAATGAACAGTGTAGATAATAAAAACTGATGTAGAATGAGAGGAAGAGTGTAAATAATAAAATCAAATGTCATAGTAAAAACCAGCGTCTTTTAAAAAATTTGTCAAATGATAATGAGGTGGGCTACCTAAAAGGCTCGTCAGGTTAGGTGAGGATGAATTAAAATATTGCCGATACATATGACGGAGGCAAGGACAGTCAGTGAGAATATGGCGAATGGTAAGTGTATGATAGTGACATCTGAGACAGGTCGGCTCCGCCTGTCGAAGTAATAAGTATTTATGAGTAAGCCTAGAGTGCCCTATTCGTAGACGGGTAATAAGTACATCATATTTCCTAGGAATAAACGTTGGCCAGATTGCAATTTGAGGTTTAATATTATGTAATTTGTTATTACTTTGACTATTCCACTCCCTTTGCCAAATATCTCTGAAATAGCTCCTGAGGCTATGTTTAACATCGTCATAAGGAATAGGACAGTTTAAAAAAATGGAAGCTTGCTTTGCGGCCTTGTCTGCTTTTTCATTGCCTTTAATACCAACATGTCCAGGAACCCAACAAAATAAAATACTGAATCCCCTTTTCAGAAGGTTGTTATATGTTTTTAAAACAGAGATAAAAGAAAGAGTGCAAGAGATAGAAGAAAGAGAGTCAAGAACACTCTTTGAGTTCGTATAGATAATGAAATTTTTGCTGCAGTGAGACAAAATAATGTTTAAAGCTACCTCAACTGCAAAAAACTCTGCAGAAAAGATGGAAAAAGAGCTTGGGAGTTGATAGCTATAAGTGGTGTTGCCAATAACAACACCACAGCCAACTTTATTACTTGTCTTGGAGCCGTCAGTAAAAATCTCGACATAGTCCTTATATTCAGAGCGATGAGATGAGAAAAGTGCTTGAAACATGGAAGCATTTGTGTTAAGATTTGTCAAACCCATTAAACGGATGAAGACAGGAAATTGCCTGAAAATTCCAAGGTGCCATGTTTAAAAGAGACCGGGGACGAACTTTGGTATGAATGTGAGAGGTGCCAGCAAGAAAGTTCTTAATTCTAAGAGCAAAATGTGGGATGCAAGATGGGCGATTCTTATAAAGATTATGATCGATGGTATTTAAAAGTGAATGAAGTGGATGATTAGGATGTGAGAGGATGCGAAAGTACAATTCACATGAAAGTCTTTGTCTGATGTCAGTGAGAGAAGGCTCCACACAGTCAGCATATAAACTAAGCACAGGAGAGGTGCGAAAAGCCCCTGAGCATATCCTAAGGGCACTGTGATGGGTTGTGTCTAGTTTTTTAAGATAAGAAATTGGAGCAGACCCATATACTTCACGCACCCAGGGGGGTGTACCTTCTTCAGGTATTCAGGGGGAGTCATGCACCCCGGGCCCGAGTGATCTTTTTTCCACTCCTTTTGTCTTATTCCCCTTCCCTTTTATTTCTTTCACTTTTGGTTTGGTTTATTTTCCTTTGTTGCGAATAAGTTTTTGGTACTTGTTCCTGTTGTATTGTTTTTGGAAAAATAAAAAAATTTAAAATTGGGGAAAAAAAAAAAATGAAACTACTCACCTTGTTAACTCACATTTTTGGTTTCTACTCACCTTGTTTTTACTCACATTTTGTTAGTCTTGTTTTCATTTCTTAAGCTAAGTCCGGTGTAGATGTGGCGCTGGCTATTGGGTTGGCGATTTGGTGAGGGTCTCACGGTAGTCTAGCCTTGTGATCACACTGGGAGACTAATGCCCTTGGTGAAGGTGTGACTACTCGAACGAGAAACACCGGACTAACACGACTACCACATGTGATTCCCAATCTGGGTCGACGGTCTGGTAGCTGGTGAGTGGTTATGGGTGTCCCAGGGAGCGATTCTGAAAACCCTTTGCTTTCCGTCCGTTCAAGAAATGGGCTGACTTGTGGGACTAAGGAAACCATCGAACCTTTTTATTTAATTTAATTATGGCTACAACTAAAGGAAGTGAGATTAATGCGTCTGGCTCGGGCCAAGCGAATTCTAAATCTTGGGGCGATAGAGTGGAAGACTTTTCTTCTTCCTTGAACGAAAATAATATTTTCATTAGCAGTGAGAACACTGATACTAGGTTCTTTCTTATTAAAAGGAATGATGGTGACTTCACTAAAATATCACCTTTTTTAATTCAGAAAGCAATACAATCCATAATAGGTGAAGCGAAATCTGTCAAAAAACTGAAATCTGGGGAACTGCTTATTGAAGTTATGAATGCCAAACAAGGAACTAATTTAAAGAAAAGCACTTTATTTGCAAATATACCTGTAACCGTGAGTACCCACAGAACACTAAATAATAGTCGTGGTGTAATTTCAGAACCAGACTTGCAATATATCCCTGAATCTGAAATCCTAGAAAACTTAAAAGATCAAAAAGTTACAGCTGTTCGACGTATCTACATTTTCAGAGATAGTAATAAAATTCCCACTAAACATATAATCCTTACTATAGATTCACCTACTCTCCCACGATCAATAAAAGCTGGTTATCTTGACTGCCCTCTCAGACCATATGTTCCTAATCCACTCCGATGTTTTAACTGCCAAAGATTCGGTCATTCAAAAACGGCCTGTCGTGGAAATCTAACATGTGCCCGCTGCAGTTCTGTGGGACATGATACACTGTACTCCCGATTATCCATGTGTGGATTATCCGTTTTGCGGATTATCCGTGCAGCCCAAAAATTTAAATTTTCTCGTTTTTTCCTGTTCTCATTCAGGGGCGAAAAAAAACTGTGACGGATCGTGATGGAATGAGATTTAATAATTTTCTAAAGAATATTGTTTTTGGGTTACGTTGTAAAACTAGCGTCTAGGAATGGAAAAAGAACAAAGCAAAACGGCTTTCTTATAATCG